>DWEJ01000148.1:0-20487 GCA_018245835.1 Mysoria sejanus stolli | reverse complement strand
CTATAATCCCCGAAGAGGTAGGCAGAGGAATGCAGAACACTCCCACGTCTCACGTTTTTACGTCCCACTATGGAATTAAGTAGATATTTATATTCTTATATTCACATCTTAATTATTTTTTATGTCGCAAAAGTAGAACATGATGTTTACGTCAAGGAGAATTCTAATAGGACTGATTAACGATTTTTAATGCGTATTAACATGTTTAGTGGGTTCTTTGTTCCTATTTTACTGCGTAAGTACTGTGTTATAAGATCACTGACTCTACTTCAGTTATTAAATACCTGCACTCATTTCGACAAGAAAAACAAATGTAGCGTAGTGTAGCGCATGTGTGAGTTTCGAGAGACCGCTGAGCGAACCTGCTTTAGTAAATGCATGTAGAGCAAAAATGTATACGAAACGCTTGTCGCGTTGACTTTTACATTTATTCATTACGGCTAATGCGTTGCACAAGGACAAATAAATTAATAGTACCGTATATTAATACTTTAGAGTTCTCTGTAATATTATCTAGGGCGTGTGAATTTTGCTGAACTGGGCTTGGCGTGGAAAATTTTGGGTTTTATCTTTATCATTTAAAATAGGCCCGTTTCTAACAATAGAAAAATAAAAATAATTGATAAATGACTTTGTTTCTATTAAATTTAAAATCCTTTAAAGTGTTTGAAAGTTGCGGTACATGAAACATCATCGAAATTCGAATTCAATCAAGAATATTCTACTGCTGAAAACATGTCCAGCGCAGTAATCATTTTACCTTAACAATAAGTCAACTAAAAATTTTAACCCTATGTTACGACTAGGTGTAGCTCCAGTAAACGCACAAAGCCAAGCTTAGTATGAAGCATACTGTAAGCTATGTTGTAATTGGCCCACTTAATCGGATATTCGAACTGCGAATGTAACGCATTAGGACTTGCAAAATTATAACAGTCACGAACGAAAAGCTAGCTAATAATGGCACCTGTAAAAAAATATGATTTACACAGAAATATTATAAAGTAATCAAACATTTTTTTGCAACCGGACCAATGACTTCCGACACTCCTTACACAATTTTAACTTACAAAATGTAATACAAAAACTCATTAAACTTAAAGTTTAAAGTGCAACGATAAATACACAATATTTCCTTGACTTGCATTTTCTAATCAAGGGTTGCAAAATTCTCCGTTTTCTGGATATTGTTGCAAAATGCAAATCAGTCGCCGACTTTGACCGATGAACTGCTGCAAAGAAAAACAAAATAACATCTAAATATTCATATACCACTTCAAGGGTTCCGCATTGTGTTAAACGTCATCATAAGAGTTGGCTGATTGACGGAGAACGTCACTGGGCATGAACACCGCTCTTTGTAATCTCGCTTTACGTCTATATAAATAAATAAAGTAATAAAATAAAAAAATATTTTTAGCTGTTTTTATTTGTTAATTATCGCCGTCAGCATTAATTCTTCCGTGGCAATATTAAGCACGATTTTTTTCTCAGAAGAATAAAGACCTATACCGGTGGCCTATGTATTAACAAATTTCACCAGCAGCAGAGAATATTATGATTCTTCTGAAGCATACAGGTTTCCTCCCGATGTTTCCCTTCATTATTATATTGAGTGGCATTTAATAATCAAGACGCAAATTTTCACTTTCTACAGTTAGAGGTGAGTGTTAATCTTCCAATCTCTAGCTACTTAAATGAAAGATAAAAATATAAGCTCTTGGGCTGTCATAGCGTCCCGACATTTAATATTTTAATTTTATTTCAACATTATTAATTAAGAAAACTATAATTATTATAAGAAGCGCCGGATTATTTTTTGCAATTTTGAAATATTTTTTCATAATTATGATTAATGATGTGCTCACTGTAGAACACACTGAGTTAATTAATTACAAAACACTTAAAATACCTAAATACCTACTTAACAAAGTTACTTACTAGAACTGAAATGAATTGCAGATCGCTAAATATCGAGACCGCATCGAATGTACTTCACAACGCCAGCCGGTCCGCTGCGTCATACTTCAGTGATAATTGCTATCAGTACGAGGCATTGTTATAGAGAATTTCATAACGTTATGGCCAATCATATTGTTTACCTTATATCACATCAGAACTCAGAGAAAGCTTGCGTCTGCGGCCTGTCATTTGGCTAATTTCAATATTTATGTTGGTACTAAACTGAGCCATAATGTCATTGCTACTTAACAACACAAAACAAGAATAATACTGATAAAGTAATACCAATATGTAAACTACAGTATAAAGTTTTATTTCGATATATTAACTGTTAATGATTTTTTTATTTAACGTACATGTTCAAAATTGCCAAACATTCGATAAACTTTTTAATACAAAATTGTAACTGTGACATTTTAGATTATGACATGACATTATACAGATTTTTATGAAGCTATAAGGATTCTTTCACGGTCTTAAAAACTGTTATTTTGAAGAATATAGTATTTCAATATAAGTAAATAAAATAATGTATGGTCATATTAATGTAAAACATAAATGTTTCTAATTATAAAACATATGAAATGAATAAGAGAAAGCGAAAGTTCATAGAAAAAAAAATAAAAAATATATACAGCTAATTAATTAACTCTATATCAATATGGAAGAGGGCAGTAAAAATAGATTTTTTTCGTTTTCTTCATCATTTATATAAAAACAATAGTGAATTCGCGTCTCTCTGAATTAAATTAAACTTTTTGTTATGTGATTAGTAAGAAATAAAAAATAAGTTGCAGAAAATGAAAAATAAATTAAGTAATTATCGTAGATACTAAGTTATTATTTACTACTTTGTTGGTCGTGTTGGTTACAAGCACGACCGCCGATAGTGAAGACCTGGGTTCAAACCCCGGAACAGGGTCTACTGAAATTATCTAATTTAAATATTCTACTCTAATTTAAATACTCTACTAAATTGTGGATCGAAGTCTGCCTACCTCTTCGGGGACTACAGGCGTGAAGATAAAAAAAAAGCCTGTAAATGTGTCCGGTGTGTTGCAAAAGACTCACCATCTATGTCATTGTGAAATGTGGGAGTGTACTAGATTCCTCTGCCTACCTCTTCGGAGATTACTGGCGTGATGTTACGTATTATTATGTTAAGTTATGTGCACTTTGAAAATTAAATTTTATTTTTAAGGGCAACGAAAAATATCGCAAAGGGATCTACATTATTCTTGTCCTTTTCATAATATTATCTGTGGTAAGTTCTTGAACACTTTCATACAAGTACAAGTACAAGTACATATTTACGTGTGAGCAGCAGAAAAAAATGTCATATTTGATTGTAACATAATTGATACAATCAAGTATGTCATTTTTTGTCCTGCTCACACGAATATTTGTTCAGGGTGATTATCGTACTCGCGTCGTTCGGGCCAGCAATCAAATATATTAACCATAGAAACAGCTTGTGAGTCTATGATGCTAATTAGATACTATAATGTACAATTAATTTGATTCGGAGAAAGTTTATTTTTCTCGATAGTTTTAAAAATTAGAATGTTGCATTTAGAAATGTAATTATGTAAGTAAATAAATTTGCGTCCTTATTGCTGATATGCCGCAAGTAGAGGCCCGAATTCGGTCTCGGCCTGTAGAATTTTTATTTTGGTTCTTGGGCGAGGTTAGATCTTAACACCTTAATTATTGTATAATTAACAGTTATTGCAACATTTTTATTAAAATACTACAACTCCAACGATACGTCAACTCCTTAGTAGTTCACATACATTATATAAGATCTTATAACATAAGTTTCAAGCAGCATAATGTTCTATCTAATCAGCAACATCTTCAACATTATTTGTTGCAATTGAAAGAAGTGAACATTCGAATAGCGAACTCAGTCGATGGACGCAAAACACATTAGTTCTCTTTGAGAAAACTAGCACAATACAAATACAACGAAAAATACAAAAGCAGCAACACTAAACAAATAGAACTAGTTAAACAGAACAGGTATAATTGTCGCAATAGAGCAAGTAATCGAGAATGGTCTGATTAATGTAGCACGCCGAAACAACTTTGTACAATAGTATCTATTGTACAAATAAAACAGACATTATCCATGTTAATCGGAGGCGACCTAGACCCGGGCCGGTGACACTGGCAGCTGCCATTCGTGACCTGTAGCTGCAACTGGCTCTGATGTACAATGGAAAAAAAAATAGCTAAGACAACTCGTCAAGTACAATGTAAAGGTATCCGAACACTTTTTTTTCTATATGATATATAATTACATAATTAATATATTTGAATATAATTACAGCACACATAAAATATATGTATTACATAATCTCTCATATTAGAATCTTAAATGTATTATGAACCTTAATCATTGTGTCTACGTATCATTATACATTGAATTTGAATGGAAAAATAGATCGTTTTGTAAAAACAAATATCTAAATGAAGTCGACGTGTGTGAAATTTTTACTGAAATCATGAATAATTATTTATTACATAAATGTAAAGAAGTAAGATTTCTCCATTCCTAGGTAAGGTTGACGTCGAGAAAGCAGGCGGTCGTAAACCTGCTGCCAAGTATATGTGCGATTATCTTCGATTGTGTCGATGCCAGCTCCGTTTGAAACAGAACAGGAGAATGTGGAACGACAAAGAAAGCATCCACCAGTAGTCATGGCTTTCATTAATTTATGAAAATATGAAAACAAATGGCGAATACTAATTATAAAAACTCTACCAACTTAATGAACATCTATTCACTTATTTTATTTTTAGCACCAATTCTATTCAATCTGTCCATTTAGAAAAATGTTAAAAGAAATTCCTTTTGAGGTCTTTAACATCTTTAAAATAGTTCTCTTTCGTTACTTAAAGTTTCGGCAATCATTCTAGTGTTACACTTGTTCATAAGCATTGGTGATTACCCTCAGGTGATCCGTCTACCTATTATTAGGTTAAATTTATATTAAAATAGTTCTTAATACAAGGCGAATACAACGCCTTCAAAATCAACTACAAGGTACATTGCGTTGATAAAGGTTTCTGCCAATATTACATCAACGTTGACAATTGTTCGGTACCAATCGACTGGCAAGTAAATTACATAAAGAAATGCTCCCTCAATCCGTTGCACAAATACTATTACCACCGAGTTGCCAACGTTGCGTCAAGCTCGATAAAGCCTTCCAGTTTCGTCAATTAGACCACCACCTTGAACGATTATTCTCGACCAAAGAAACCCAATTAAATAATAATTACTGATCTTACGCCATTCATTGTCAAATATTTCTTCAGCAGCAAATTTTTCTTATTTACCATAGTATCGTCAATGAAATCAAGTTAGTGTTAAGCTGAATAACGATATTGTTTATGAATAGTTATGAATTTTTGTCACTCGACACGTCCTTTAATTATGCGTAATAATAATTCTTATAATTTCGAACAAATCATATATGGTCACAAAAAATGTTACTGAATGTAATTTTATGGATTTCGCCCTAAACAGCTGTTATAATTTTAATGTTCATGATTCACTTAAAAACTGTATAAAAGAAATATAATTTATATTGATACTTATATTAAAAGATAATGCCGGCTAGTAGAGCGTAAATGAACTTTGTATGATGAAGTCAGCTCAGTGCTCAGATTGCGATATTATTTCGTACGAAAATGTCGAAAATTATTTAAAATTTGGGACAGTTTCTTGACTCCTTTGACATCTTATTACATTTATTTTTTCACTGAGTTGTAATTTTTTTGCGCAAAATCTTGATGTTAACCTTCACTTTTCAATGGGTTAAACTAACACATTCTAAAAGCTCTACATATTATCACAGTTATTCGCTTACGAAAAATCATCATAACAAATAACCACATGTAATTGAAAAAAGATTTTAGTTGATACATTGTTACTTAGTTAATTTACACTAAACGTCACAAACAGAACTCTAATACAAATTAGAATACTTGTTACTAAATCATCAATCTAGACTTTCTCATACCTATGTGACCACTTGTGAAATGTACCAATTCATTGAAGGTCGTTTACTATTCCAGCCCAACGAACATTAGGCGCTCTTGTATTTCGAGTCGCTGCCCTTTTATATTCAGCTTCGGCTTCTCGAAAAGCCGAATCGCAACGTGTTATTGTACATTTTCGTCGTTTCGAAATGGGACCGGACTAGAATTAGACCGAACCGGTTCAAATCTAGTGTATTTAAAAAGGAACGTTACTGCTGAGTAATATCGATCTAGCTCACACACTTTCACACTATCTCATATCCGGTTACCATCTTTGTTCTAAACACCATAGTTCGGCTTATCGTTTTGGTAATCGTTAAATCTGTGTACACTTTTTGCTCAATTTCTCTGGTGTCAAAGCAACCTCATGTTCAAGTGACTAGTGGAAACGATTTTACTTCGAGTTTTTAAATATGTATATATGTACATATACGTAAAAAGGATCAGCCCACGCGAACTAATATCACTTCAAATATTTAAATTATATGGTGTGCTATATTAATTTAAAGTTAGCGTATTAGAAATATAACTAACATATACATTGAATGTAAAGAGAGTCCTTCTTGGGGGGCAGTGATTAATAAATTAATTTACTACTTTAAAACTTAACATTAAGTGAAGAACCTGTTACATTTGTACGTAGTTTTATAACAAGGAGTGTTTTAAGTTTTATTTTGTACATAAATCAATTAAAGTTTTCGCTTGAATCTCGTAACTTAAATTTGCAAACGCAAGCAAAGAGACGGTCGAGCAAACGGTCCGCGACGACGACCCGAGGACATAAATACTCTGTTCGCCCTCGCGCGGTTAGTCGACCACTGTCCCTCGCGCGCGCAATGTCACTATGTACTTCATAGCGGCCACTCTCCTGGCGCTGCAGTTATCCCTGTGTCTCTCCATCAGGGTCCCTGTTGCGTGGACTGATGATAACAGTGAAGTGAATGACGATAAACACTTCGTGTCAGAAACAATTCAACCTCAAAATGTCGGTAATCATGAAAAGAACCCCATCTCGACGGAATACTTCGAATATCCAGCGCAGAAACCCAAATTTGCTGTAGACATCGCCCAGTTCCATGGAGTACAGGCACCCAATAACCATTATAAATCATATCCAATTAAACCACATACAGGAGTCTCCAAACCTGAATTGGGAAAACATCAGATGATGGATAAGGAGAAACAGATCTTTCAACCATACCAGAAGTACGTGAAGAAAACTGAACCATTTCAATATGTTACTCCGTCCATCACAAATTACGAAGTCTTTCATCCCTATAAATTAGAGGAACCTGCTTTGAAGGAGCTTTACAAAGATCCAGTGTTGGATAAGATTAGAAATGATTTACTAAACAACAAAATTCGATTACAAAAACAAGAAAATGCAGCCGGAGAACCTGATGTAACTAAAAGCGAATACCTAGAAAGCCCTAAAGACACAGATCGAAAGAAATTTCCTCATAAAAATGTACCTGCACTGTACGAAATACACCGACCTCAACGACGACCAGTGTATTATAGACCCCCATCTGTGCATAATCATAGGGAATCCGTTTTAAATCAGAAATTCAGACACCCATGGCACCAGAACTATGTGAAAGTGAAACCGATGCACTACCGTCCAGTTAAGAATCACTTACAAAGACTAAGGCAGCAACATGCATTAAAATATGATGATGAACATAATGAATATCCCCAAGTGCCTCTTATTGAAAAACAAAGTGAGCCCTCGGATGGTTATGACATTTACGAAAAAGGTAAGGCTAAATTTATAGAGCTAAGGAATAATGTTGATGAATCAATAAATGCAGCTGTTCTAAAGAACAAGCCGATAGAGGATCGGAACTTAAAACTGAGTAATGAAAATGATGATAATAAAGACACAAGTACGGAATACGATGAAGATGAATTCATACCAATTAAAAACTACGCACAAGTGAGAAGAACGGAAACAACAAAACATTTGCCCAAAAAAGCTGCTTTTGAAGATGCAGATACATTCGATGAAATCCGAAATGCTCCTAGATTAAGAGAAGCCATCAAAAGTACTAAAGCACAAACAGTTTATTCAGAAGAAGGATACGAGGATTCTGCTTACGATCATGCTGGAGAACAAAAACATGCCTCAGATCATGAAGGACATGGCGGTTTTCTTAAAGAAAAGGAACTAAGTGGAGGCAAATACAAAATACCAACATTTAGTGCTAACTTCAAGGATGACGAAGGTTCTGAATATCAGGGTCAGATTTTAGATGGAAAAAAGTGGAAAGATAACAAAAAAGAATCTGAAGAAGAAGTGGAATCGGAAGATTATACAGAAATTGAACATGAACACTCCAATAAAAGTGATATTTACCGCCATCAACCTATAAGCAAAACTAATGATGGTGATAAGTACCAAGATGAAAACGAAAATAGTTCACAGACAACAGATGTAGAAAAAGAAAGAATAAAAAGAGAGGAAACAGCTAATGAAACTACAGAAGTCAAAACTTCCGAAGTAATTTCAGAAAAGGATTCCGAACATGACGTTAATAAACGTGAAGCAAAAATTGATATACCAAAAATAGACCTATCTACAACGTACCTTACGGAAAAGGAAATTTTAAAATTATCAAAGCTAAAAGTTACTCCAAAACTTGAAAATATTGCAGATAAATATCCATATTACTTCAAAAATGTACAAACCATAAACAAGGATTCACCACTTCGGTATGCTGAGAATCTCGAATTGATACCTAAAAAATCTGAAGGTGGAACAGAATTTTATGACTCAAGATCGAACTTTGAATGTCCTGAAGTTGAAGATAATATTGACCCAATTCCAGAAAAATTGAAAAAAGGTGGTCATCCGGACGATGATGAAGATGAGAACATAGATACTAAAAAGAAAGATAAAGCTGACTTTAGTGCATTAGAAGAGAAACCTCGACTCAGAGGTTTAGGTGATAAGATTGATTGTTTTAAATCTAAATATTTCGGTGAAAATCCATTAGACAGCCCATTTTTTAAAGAAGAAGTTATATCAAATCCAGAACCGGTAACTATTCCAAGCTTAGAAATTTACAAACTTAAACAAAAGAAAGCAAAACTCGCTCAAGAATCGAAGTTAAACGAAGCAACAGATTCATCCAAGGAACTGAAAGAGAAGGGTGAAATAAATATGTTTACATTGTTAGATAAATTATATCCAAAACAAGTTAATATAAAAGAGTCGAATCTTATTTGGCCTAAACCTGCCTTAGCTCAATCACAGATAGAGAATCAGATTTTAAAGACAACGCCAGATCTATCACAAACGCAGGTTAATACAACGGCGCCACAAAAAACTATGCAGCTATCTGTTAATGGAAATGAAACCATACAAAAACTGCCCATAACTTTAAGAAAAAAGCGGGCTGCCCCGTTTGTTTATGAACCCTATAAAATAATTAGAGACAGTCAAGTACAAGATTCCAAGAAAACAACTACGACCAATAATATAAGTCCATTAATAAAACAGTTGCAATCAAGTAGAGTAGTTGACAGAGTAACAACTAATCAGGGTAAAGAGCAAATTGTAAAGCGAAACGCTGGTACTCGATCTTACAAAGATATTGGTAAAAGTGATAGAGCAAAAAATATTGACAAAGAAAAAGATTCTGAGCCTATATTTGATGAAAGCTTTGTTGATGTTAGCGTGGATCAACGTCGTGGAGAACCAAAATATGAATTAAGGCCAGTTAACCATAAAAGTGAATATATACCGGTAGAAAACAAAAAATCTATGACTATAGGAGACTATAAAGCGCATACTAATACTGGTAAAGAGTCCGAAGACTATGGCTGGATAGTTAATAAAAAGGATACCTCTTCAAAGCTAAAATTAACAACTCGACCATACTTTAACGTGTCAAAGTTTTTACCTCACACGGAAGAGGAAAAAAAAGGAACGTTGAATATGAAAATAGAAAAAAAAATGGATGTTAATTTAGAATCTCGATCAGATAAGCCCATAGAGACAAGTGAAAGTGAAGAAGATTACGATGAATATGAAGATGAAAATAATGATGAGCATACTACTACTACAACAACTACTACTACTACTAAACGACCTCTGAGACGGAGAATTGCCACCACTTCTACAACAGTTAAACCAAAAGAAACCGATAAAGTAGTAACCAGTAAAATGCGCTTAGTAACAAGATTCCGCGATTCTTATCATACAGAAAAACCAAAAATGCAAAAACCTACAGAAAAACCAACCATAAAAGTATATGATGATCACGAAGAAATCTCCGCACCTAAGTATCGAGAAAAAAAGAAAAAAACGTCAAAAAGTACTTTAGTGACCGATACGAAAAGCTATGGCGAAGATGACGACGATGATCTAAGAAAAGAAGAGGTTGACGCACTGATTGGTGTAAAGCAAGATATTAAGGAATACATGCCTATGTATGAAATAAATAGTAAGACAAAAGAAGTACCTAGTTATGATCGCTTTAAAAGCAAAGATAATGAGGATGAATCCGAAGAAGATCATGATCATGACGAAAATGATGAAGATCGTGATGATGATGAAGACGATGATGATAATGATGATGACGATGAAGATGACGATATTGATGAAGATGAAGAAGACGAAGAAAAGAAAACCAAATCTCAGACATCTCCAGTCTTAGAAATCACAACCCCTGAACCAACCAAGAAAACTCTGCCTAAGACCACAGAACTACCACTAACTACAACTGAAACCTATAGTGCAAGATTAGAAATAAAACCAGTTATAATGAGAAAAAAAATTGAAATCCACAAGGAGTTACCGGCTAACAGATCGGCTCCACATATAACTGAATTTAAACAAGATATTAAAGAAGTTGAAGTTATAAAAGAAATACCATCTAAGACGAAAAAGAAACCCCAGAAAAACATTGTAGCTTTAGAATTGTACAAGGATGAAAATTTAGCTAAAGACGTTAATAAATTAGGGGGTGTAGAGGTATTTAAGGAGGGACTAGATATTTTAAATGGGCCTAAACATGGTGGGAACTACAGAAGCGCTGAAATACATAACGATGAGTCTCATCAAAATGAAGGCCAGAAGTCTTTGAAAGGTGATGTAGTAGCGTCTCAAAGTAAAACTTCTAAGTTTATTCAAGTTGAGCAAGATCCTTATTTGAGAAGAAGAAGCGATATTCAAAGGGCAAGAAATAACCGCGGCAGAAGTGCTAAATTAATTGAACTAAGTGATTCCCATGAACGAACTACATCCAAGCCAATGCATGGTGGTAATTTTAAATCGATATATGACGAACGCCGTAGAGGTGGAAGCAGGAATGCAAAAATAATCGAACTAGACGATGACGATTCTAGTGAAGATCAGTCCACAAGTACAAATGATGATAATTTTAAATCCCATGGATCTAGAAGCGCTGACCGAAATCATATGCACGGTGGTAACTACAGAAGTGCTAAAATTGTTCAAGCAGAAAATATTGAAAACGAAACACAGACACGCAGTGAAAATCTAAGCAAAAAAAGTGCAAACACGGATGGCAGGAGAAGCGCAGCAGTTCTCTTGAGTAGCATTGCAAGTGCTGTTCCTGTTTTAACTACAAGCCCCGCATATATATTGGACCCCAGTAAACGAATGTATTACTATGTTGATGCCTAAACCTATTATTCTATGTACAATGTATTTAAGGTAATTAATAGGATATTAGGAATTATAAAGTGCCACAAAATTATTAATGTTGCAGTTGTAACAAGTATTTAAAAATGATTTATAGTATTACAATGTTAAAATTATATAGATATATTGTTATTAATTTTAATCGAATATAGTTATTATTATGTATTTAAGCTTCTGTGATAAATAAATATTTTACAAATCTCTTCAGATTTTTATTAAAATATATAATCTAGTCATCCTGAAATTACTAAGATTGCATAATTTTATTTATGTTGTGTATTTTATTATTGTAATAAGTTTAATAGAAATAACTAATTTCGATTTTTTATAAAACTTGTTGTGAATGCGTATTGACAAATTTAATAATATTATTATTCTTCGCTGTGAACGTTCACCTCAATTCAATAACTTTCTCTTTCTTCGGCATTTGTCCGCAACACGATTTCATTTAAACTGGATCTATGTGTATCATGAACCGATCAGTTGGCACGATTCTAACAAAACATTACATTAGCTTGCGTGTTAAATTGTCGAGCTATGTGAAAGTAATCACGGTTGTATAATTTCTATTACAAAAGATAAAAGCTTTTTGAAAGTATCATTATTTATTTTTCTGGCAAGTCTTTTTTACTTACATGAGTACATAAAATATTGTAATACTACCGTAAAAACTAATTACACATATTGCATAACACTAAAATAAATAAAATAATTTACATTGTAATTTCGATTTGGCATCGTTAAGGTATATGAATACAAAAGTTAACTTCTTACAGCAAAAATTACTAAAGCTAATAAAATTACTTATTACTAACACTGATTTAAAGTGTTTAACATATTTTTTAAAGTTTCATTCTAATAGTTTTAAATAACTTTTTTAATTTTTATTCTAACAATATCTAAGACAAAACATAAGCATGTTTTATTAATGTGATTTCCTTCCAGTTACGTTAGAAGATTTAGTATTTCGTGTAGTTGGATGATTGATAGGTTTCCACTCAGATTCTTGCGAAGGTATGTATGCTGCTACACTATCTTCTCTATCAATAGACTCATCTTCCTTTCCTTCTTCGTCAAAGAAGTCTATTATAGGATGGTAGTTATAATTTACCCTTTTCCCGCTAAAAGTACTATTTTCGCTTGATGATTGTCTATCTAACGGCTTGAATGTTATCGACGTCGACTCAGTAGTTACTGCGTGCAATTTTGGAGATATAGTAGGTCTACGCACATTAGTAACGGATTTAGGTACCTCTGGTTCCTCCAAATCGTGATTGAAATCTTCCATTGTTTCTATATTATCCCCAGACAAGGCACCTACAGATGAGGTTCCGGATGATACCAGGTCATCTGCTACTCCTGATATTTTCTTCCTTATTGGTCTTCGGCTTGGTCTTATAGGGCCCCGTTTAAACGGTTCATTTACTTTGTATTTATTAGAGATTTCTTTTGAAAAGGTAAATGAAGCTGGCCCAGATGGTGTTGGAGGTTCTAAGTAGCTAGGTAATGTTACTTGATCATATGAATTCAGATTTGGTGGATTTCGAGGTTGTAATGGCTTTCTCACGTTTCGTATTGAACTGGCTTGGTTAAAAGAATCTGACAAGTAAGTATTCCCATATGAGTCCATTGCATTAGATTGAGGTAGGTTGTCAAGCTCATCGTTATCTGTATGTTTCGCATTTGAAAATGATCCTGGTATGATATTAGGGTTGTTGTCAGCGAATGGGGAAAAGGATTCCAAAGGCTTGTTAAAAGTAAACGGTGGAGATTTCGCTACGCTTGGTCTCTGGACAGTGGATTGTACAGCTTCGTACGCGTGGTTTCCATGTTCTGAAGATAAGTCTTCACCTGGGAATTGTTCCGAGGAAGATTCATGAATTCTGTGTCCAAGAGGAGGGAATGACACGCTATATCCTTCAATGTGGCAGGAACAACAAGTAGGTACCTGAAATGAATTTAAAATTTAATGTTATATATTAGTTTCTATAAAATTAGTAGTTTCAGTCCAATCTAAACCGTATGTACCTTGAATATATCCATATGTAATCCATTCTGTTGGTCCCATGTCAAAAGACGATGGTAATTGTATACTTGCACGCATTTAGACTTAAAATTGTCTGTCAAGTATGTGCAGGACTCTTTGGGTTTCCTACAACAACAAACCAGGTTATAAAAAACAGTATTACACAAAAAAATTCTTTTTTAAGCGGGCTTGTCAAATAATACACAATAGACGAAATCATAAAAGTTAAGAAAATGCTTTTACTTTGCGAGGTGAAGCACAACTACAACAATACTTCATTCTATTTATTATGTAACGTAAAATAATTTTTACATTCCCATGCTCAAATTTTACTAAAGATGAAATATCATTTGAATGCGAAATAGTTTTGGTCCATTATATTACAAAAGCGTAATTGCTGCGTCTTTGTTACTAAAAAGCATCATTTTATTACTATTCTAATAAGTTCGCAATAATCATTTAGTTTAACTATGTTAAGGGTATTCCGTATTACGAACATTATAATCGCTATGGGTTACGTCATAAAACCACTTAGAGCACAAGTGTGTATATAAAATGTTGTGGTAAAAACATACAGGCATTTTTCAAGTCTCAAAGTCTGGGTGTGTTCGCCAGTATTGACGATGTACTTCCATTGTCCGGATATCGCTCGGGCGCGCTGAGGCCGTGCGTACTTGACAGTACTGGGGCACATAAAGCCAGCTTCGCCAGCACCCGCGAAATCCCTATTAGCTGTATCACCTCGCCTGAAAAACAATAAAAAGAAGATTGAATAAAATGAAAAATCAAAAATTATTTTGACACATGATTTTCTTTCATAAATCTACATTAAACAGGATACTATCATTTGTTTTCATTTATAAAGATTTTAGAAATATCTAAACATAACGTTAATGACAATAACAAATCGCGAAGTTCGCTCTCAACCTTACATCTGTTAGAACTGTGAAATGTAGTTTAGGTACTCTTTTATTTGCGCTCAATATAAATGCGGACCGGTATCGTTACGACATTTAAGACATATAGAACGGGTTATTTCACAAGAACCATACCGCTGCGAGACAGTTAAAACGTTACGTTGTTCAGGAAGCGAGGAAGGAGTAATAAGAAAGAATCCAGTTATGCAACTGCGAATAACAATCGGGGCGGTGACTTGGCCACCACACTGATTAGTGCGAGTTCAGGCACGTACGATTGCAACAAGAGTGATTTGAATCATAAATACTTATGGGCACTTCAACGGTAGTTTCTCAATGTTTGTTAATTATGATTGATAGTTTAAATTGGATTTCTTTTTTGACGTTTAGCCTAGGCTCGAAATATATAATGCCTACTGGCGTTCTATTAGAAATTAGGTCGATGTTGGAATGACATTTGCATTTGCAATGTTATAATCATTACATAATATCACGTCTGTAATCTCCGAGGCGATAGGTAGAAGAGTCTATTACACTTCCAAGCTTCAGAAGTTACGTCCCACTCTAGCATAGCGGATGAGACTATTGCCATTAGAAGTTGCCATTGTCACTAAAATATTAATGTTCATGAAATATTTATCAATTAGTTTCATGTAAAATAATAAAAAAAAATAACACTTGTAGTGTTAAGCCACGATTAGGTAAAAGTTACTGAACGTCTCTATCTTTATAAATTTACCAAGCGTTTATATTCATCAATGCAAATATTGATTTATTCCATTGCCAAGGTAGACTCAGAATCACCTATCTTAAACAAATAGTAAAACACTGGCGGATGAGGGAGTGATCCTGTGTACCATATGAGACTTATACCAAATTTAGATGTCAAATACTCTGGAAAGTATATTTGTGATCTGCCATACGTCTAGATATTTTCGAGGAATGTAGAGACATCTTACACTGGACATTTAGTGATACTAGTGCAATTACGGGCATCAAGGACTCTCTCTTTACTCGAGCGCTATGCTAGAGAACCAAATTGGACACTACATCACCTATGACAATTTATCTATTAACGGCCTTCTTGGTTGAGTGGTTTCATGTGCGAGTACCGATCAAGAGGTCTTACGTTCGATGTTCTTCTTCGTCGAGTCGACAGCTGATCACGAATGATCAGCCATCGTGGTGAAAGGATTAGTCGAAATGTCCAGGGTGCGCCGGACAGTATGTGTTTGTTGTAAATTAGACACAGTCGCCGCTCGGGGGAGGGGGGGGGCTCCTTTCATCCCCCTTCGTTCGATAACCAGGTCGGATACCTTTGGTATTTTCTAACTTGAAATTAATTAAAAACCTAGCAATAGCTAGTGAAAAGTGGAACTGTATTACACTCTTCTCCTTACCTCTTCAAGGAGCATTGGTCTTATTGTTACTGCACGTTAAAGTTACAGTTATGTTATTGTTACTGTAATGATAAAACAAACCTGTTGGACACTAAGTAATGCTCCGCGGTATATTTGGCCTCTTGTGCAGCAGTGATGCCGTCCACAGCACCTTCCCCCGGATCCTTAAAATCAGCTAATAGAGCGCCTGCAGCTGCTTTGTTACGTCGAATAGATTGCACTATCGCTTCCCTGAAAAACAAATAACATTACCAATATAATACAATATACATTAGTGCACACGAAACTCATGAAAAAAAACAACTTCTACAAAAACAGTTGCATGCAATAGGCAGTCTTCTCGCTCAAGTATCAATTTCATCCGGGTGACCTACATACATCGAAGAATGGCAAACAATTTATTATTAAAAGAAAATAGTGTATGTAGAATTTAGAAAGAAGAAAACAAAAATCAGATTATATTACATAAAGGTGAACAGTTTATAAAAGGTACTGGGAAAGTGAAGACACTCTATGTAAAAATATTTAATATGATATTGTTTGATTCAAAAAAAATATTTCTTAAAAAAGATTCATACTCCAGCCACTGCGAAAAAGGAACTTGAAAAACAGGAAGAAGAATGGAAAGAAGTTTAAAAGATAATTAATAATGAACGAGAAAATAAAAAGCGTGTGTGAAAAAAGTGATCAATGTAAAATAAGCACGTCAGATATGTAAATAAAAATATATTTGACCATTCGCCTATCCCGTAAGAGATCTGGCGTGATGTAGAATAATAATGATGACGAAAGAGCGTAAAAGATTAAAACGACGTACGAAGGAGCTACAATGTTCCAGAAGTGTATTACGAAAGCCCGATAGCAGTGTTTGCGTTATTGTATACAGAAGTCAAGGATGCCAAACACACAAAGTATACCTTTTACAAACATTTTGTAATAGGTATTGCCTTTCTAAGCTTTCTGATATTACCACATGTATGGAAAAATAACTATAAAGCTGACTTAATTGAATCGATTCTGTTCAACCTTCAGCATTATTCAATATTCAACATTGTTCAATCTTCAACAATCTACATAAAGTACTCATATTGGGGCAGTATTGAGCTGCTCAAAAGAGCCTCCTCTAACGGCGGCTATATCTGATTAGGTACGAATATACACTGTTCGGCGCATCCTGGACATTGCGACTAATGGCTGATCACTCATGATCAGCTATCGACTCTTCGAAAAAGAAGTCTTCAGCAGAGTATTCAATCTTCTACTATCTATAGAGCTCTATGACGCGCGCGTGTGTAAGTGTTGATGTTTCTTAACTAAATGTGTATATTATCTGATTTACCTATATTTAAATAACCATTAATCTATTGTTTACGCATACACTGCAACAAATTCACTTTCAAATAATTACAATTCTGCAAAGATACCAGCTTGCGCAATCCATGTGTGAATGCTGATGAGATTAAGCAAATTGAAATAAAACATTTTATGTATCAAAGAAAGGAAAGTTGATTTTACTGTAGCATAATTTCATATATTACTGTAGCAGTTCGCCATTATCATCAAGTGCTTATATGATTCTTAAGATGAACTTACTAGGGTCTGTTATATCAACCATTATTGTGCTTGACAATTATGACAAACATCGTAAGGTCATCGGAATCTCCAGTCAGTTAATCAGCCGGATGAGAATTCCATAACGGTTGCATATTATGCCTACATGAGTTTTTTAACTGTTGAAATAGTTCCTAGAAACGTATAAAATCTTCTAACATTGTCGCAAAAATTAACAATCGAATCATAACTTCGTTTTTCTACAGACATTTTTGTAAACCGAGTACAAGCGTTATATAAAATATATGATAAATCTTATGTAATATGATTACAATTATCAGTAACATTATTGTAAATCTATGTAATCAACGAGCATGAAGATCAACAAACAAAAAATTATCATGCAATCGCACCGCGCTAGGTCAATAACCGAACAGCGATTTTTTTTCTAAAATATGTCTCATTTAAAATTTTGAATGCTAAATGTGAAGAAAACGAAAACTCTAATCGTTTTTATTTAACGGAAAATCTCTCTTCTGACAATAAACACGACCCTAAACGTGGTAACATTGTAACTACGGTAGCGACGCGGAGGTTGGACATTGCGTAAGTAGAGCATCGCGATTCGCCATGAAAGTAAGAGTAAATAAAGGTTAGAAAATACCGGAGCGGCCATCGAGGAGCAGCGAAAGTGATCTCACGTGGCCGCGACTAGACAACGACCCGGTGGTTACAATGAGAAACAACCTGTAACTACACCGAGTACCACTACTTGCATTATGATATTTTGATTTGATAAATTGTTTTATACATTTTATTTCAATGAAACGAACAGTCGACGATGAAACTTATAGATATAAGGTTACGTGTGTGTTTTAATAAATAAGTTATTTACTAAAATGATGATATTAGATATCGTGTAAAATAATAAAGTTTCCTAAACTGTGTGAATTATTTCAACTCGTACTTCTCTCTTGCCTTGCCTTGTGTAGACTATTGTCTATACAAGACCTTTGATCTAAATGGAAACCGCTTACAAACAGTTGATAGAAAAAATGGTTGGTACTGGCATGTTGATGGGTTCTTAAAGCACAAACAAAGAGTGTTATGTTTATTGGCTGCATCGTATTGTTTATTCTGTTTCAATGTATTGTATTGTCTATGCTATTCATTACATCTACGAAATCTGGAAAAATTATACGCAGCCGCTACATAATACATTATTAAATATCATTGCATAATATTTGTAAATTAATTCTTTATTATTTTTATGATGTAATAACATGACTATTAAAACTGTTTCAGTACCTAACTCGTTGGTCGGGTGATTGCGAGCCCCATGGCCGACCGAGGGTCGTAAGTTTGGGTTGAAATCGCGGTTTGGGTACTATTGAATCTTCCTAGAATTTTGGCTAGAATATCTAGTCAAAATTTCTAATAGCGGCTCGAATTTTCAATTTGTATACGGTATATTCAAATAGGCTTATCACTATGGGACGTAAATGTAACTGATTAAACGTGGGAGAGTACCTACTACAATCCTTTGCCTAATTTTCCTGGTTTACGTAACGTTTAACATTATATAATTGATATTTAATAAAAATAATTCTATAGGCCAGCTATGTATCCGAGTACATGTCCACTTACGTAGGATAGTCTTCAGTGTGCAAGCATAAGGTGTTGGTGAACAGTTCACATTTGGCTTGTTCCCCCGGAGTAGGGATTGGCAGCTTTCTGACCGGTATCGGACGGCGGCGGTTGATGGGACTGAGGGTTGATTCAGATGTCGTGCGACGCGTCACAGCTGATGGCTTGGGTGGATATGTGCCCCGGCGAATAAGATTTCCTGAAAAATGTATTTAAAAACATTAATATAACTTAAGCATCGCATTCCTTTGCCTACCTCTTCGGGGATTACAGACGTGTTGTTATACTTAAAGACAAGTACGAGTGTTATAATCGTAAATGAAATAGTACAGGGGAATAAAAATAATTAGTATAAGTGATGAATCAAAAATTATAAATGAACTGAAACGAATATGTTGGGTCAACTCTTGGACTACTTGGGCTTTATACTAACTAATAACGGACTAAATACGACATATAAGTCATCATTATTAGCCTGTTTAAATCTATTGCTACACGTAATTCTGCCATTAGACATTTTCTCCCATAACTTTACGTTGTTAACGCCTAGTTGCTACCGGTACCGGTTGCCCTTCGGTATAAGCGGCCAGGGTATTCAGTTGAGCCTACGTAGACTCCGCTATGCTGCGATCAGCAACGGATGAGCCTTTCACAACATGCTAGTATCCTGGCAAGAGGTCTGGTTATGTATCTCCTCCTCGACTCGGATAATAAATAGTTATGTAGATCTTACATCCAAACATTAATGATTACTCGTGCGCATTAGACGAATAATTATACTGGTTGGATTCGAACAGACAGTCCCTATCAAGGTTGTTATTGAAGGTTAATCATTATTGAAGGTTAACTGCATCATCAGGGCAGTCAAATATATGGTCTCCGCTTACCTTTTCTATCAATATATCGATTCAGTGATCGTAGTTTCTCAGCAATCGGAAGATCCTGGACTACTGTTTGATTGGTGGCATCTGCTGTCAGGTCGAATGTGCTGTTTTCAGCTGCTTTGGTGGTACTCTCGAACCGATTCCTCTTAAATGAAGTCGGCGGGCTTGCCTCAGTCGTAGATGTATTTATTCTTGTAAGATTCCTCTGTACATTAAATATCATTTAAGGTTAATTTATTAAGGTAGGCAGAGGAATGCACGTCTCATCGCATACGTTTTTTTACGTCCCACTATGGAATAGTTGATGAGCCTATCGCCATGCATCGGGCACATATCCAGACTCCGAACCACTACTAGAACTTTAATTTAATTTAGATTT
>DWEJ01000147.1:0-20529 GCA_018245835.1 Mysoria sejanus stolli | reverse complement strand
TTCCATAGTGGGACGTAAACGTAACCGGTGAAACATGGGAATGTTCTGCATTCCTCTGCCTACCTCTTCGGGGATTATAGGCGTGAAGTTACTTTCCGTATTTAATCTATTCAACTTAAAAAGTATTATTTATTATAGTCCTCATTTTTGATTTTGTTGTATGTAACTTAGTATTCTCTCTTGCAATAATTTTAACATAGAAACTTGAAATATAAGTGAATTATGGTCGTAATTCGACCGCTAGGCGGCCACTTATATGGATTAATGAACAATGACTTATGCAATACCAAAAAATTGCCTTTATAACATCTTGTAATTACTTATAATAAAAAATGATTAATGAACTTGAATAAACTTATGAAACTAACTACATTGAATGATAAATAAACTTACTCTAGACGCTCAGCTTCAATATTAACCGTGTCGTCATTTTCCGCAACTAAACTTTTGCTTAGCAGTTGCATAAAATTGAAACTCACAAATCTATTCAAAAATCGATCTCTGAAATCTCTTTGTGGAAAGCTATTGGGAAATTCCATCAGATCTGTTAACATTCCTTTTGTATGCTGGCCACGTTCGATTTTCACAATCAGTTGTTTTATTAAATCATTCATTGAGTTAATGCTGTAGATTATTCCAGATATGGATGCTTGTAACGGTTTCGCTAAGTCGGGGAATGCTTCAGAGTAAGTGCTTTCAACTCTCTTGTAGAATGCTTTAGCTGAGAACAGCCAAGATGTGGTCTCTTGTATTACAGTTTGAGCACTCTGTATAATTTTAGCGTTGGAGGTTTTGTTTTGTATGTCATCATACAATGAGTTGCAGATGTTTATCATGTTGGTAGATAAGGTAACTGTTATTTTTTCGGACAGTACTGATTTTGAGAAATGTTTGCAGTCCTATAAAATGTAAACAAATTAGTTGTTGTAAGGCTTTGACTGATGTCTATAGAAAAATAACCGCTAAGCAATAGTATTAATTTGTGTTTCAATATGTGCAATGTGAACAAGTCTTTATTTTATCAAACTTATCCTCGTACACCAAAACATTACACTACATGTCAAACAAAAAAAGTAGTCATTGGCGATAAGATAACGTGTAGTTAATTACCTACAACTCTTATGTGATTCACAGGATAAATAACATCATCTACAAACCAATACACTGGAAAACAACTAACCTTCACAAAGGTCACATAGGTGGGTTCTTGTGGCCTAAAGGTATTTCCAGATGCATACTTATGCACTTTTTGAAGTGTCTTTTCTTTCAAGTCCATAATAATATTGCAGTATGGATGTACT
Organism: Mysoria sejanus stolli; assembly: GCA_018245835.1. NCBI lineage: Eukaryota > Metazoa > Arthropoda > Insecta > Lepidoptera > Hesperiidae > Mysarbia > Mysarbia sejanus. The sequence continues at coordinate 19,228 of DWEJ01000147.1, read as the reverse complement.
TTCTTTAAACTCTCCCTTTTATCGCTACCCTGTTTGTAGTATTCTGGGGACACAGCTAAACTAGTTTCTATGTTCCTGGTCTCCATAATAGCACCAGTTACTACACCGTGCAAGTAATATCCGCTTAGCAATGCGTCGAACATTTTCACATCCTCTTCTATATATTGCAGCTTGAGACGATATTTTTTTATATGATCTATAGGACTTATTTCACTCATAATTTTTGCGAATAATAAACTTGTAATCACAGATAGCTCAGATGTGAGAATTTTTACTTTAATTTTATTATTTTCATTTATCTCTGCTAAGGCATTAGACAGTTCATTGTAGATATTGGTGATTTTTATTATCAAATCAATATATACTTGATCCTTAAAATAACTTTGCAGTTTTTTATCCATACAAATATTTATATGTTCTTCTTGTATATTTGTTTTTGTTAAAATAACTGAATTAATATTGCAAATAAGATGCTCATACTTCCTCATTTCAAACAGAGCATCATATTTCCTGAATTGAAAAAACAAAGTATAGATGTAACATAGGTAAGTACATTTCAATGCATGATAGTTATAATAATTTTGTTGTACTATAATAAAACTCTATTTGTATATGTTAATTAAACAGTTACATGTATTATAAAGGTAACGTTAAATTTACTGGCAACATGCTGATAAGTATTTTTAACTTCATTATGACATATGGCTTTTCAGTGGAATCCTTAATGAAATCTATGATTGATTTGAAGCATTATCATAGTCAAATTTAGGATTTTATTATTTTGTACAGCGACCTTTCAAAAAAATAATACTTACAATTTCAACGACGTCATTGCATGCATTGTGCCCAAATTCCCCCACAAGATATTTAGAATCGTACCAAGTTGTATAGAATACTGTTCCCTATTCTTTAGTGGCAGTGTCTCATATGAAAGTTGCAGATTTGAGCCTAAGAGAAAAAATAAATAGTAATATAAAAAAATATCCCACGAATTCCACATGGTTATTTTTACGATGTTGCACATTATGTTCATTATTTAAATGAAACATTAAATTCCTAGTTTGTTAGTATGTCTTACAACCAACCTATCTGAAACATTCTGCCTACAAAAATGTAAAAAAAATTTCAAACATGGAGTTATACAACTTAGTCGCAATTTCAAAAACAGATATATTATATTTCTTCTTATATGTATATTCATCTTACATATTGATTAATGCAAGATTACCGAAGTAATCATAATATAACAATAGGAGAAGATGTTGCCTACAATTTTAATACTATGAATTTATTTTGAAACTTACCATCTTTTGTGTACATTGTAAGCTTTTGTACATAGAACATAATGAGCGGCAGATTTGTGGACAACCGCGTGCTATTAATGGGTACTACCTCAGTCACATCTTCGGAACTTAGAGGAGAGTTTACAGTCAAAAACGATGTAGGATACACAATTGGTGAACTTGTAGCAAATTTATAAAATTCGTCCCAAAACTTTACTGGGACCGAAGATGTCCTGAAAAAAGTAAAATGCGACGTTATAAATAAATAAATTACCTATCGCTAAAAGAGTAAATATAAATATGCTTATTTATTATAGCAAAAGATTTTAAAGAAAATATTTATAGATCATTTGAAATAAATATATAATAATTCATTCTTAGATTGAATGATAAAACATTCACATATTTGTAAAAAACACACAGTGCTAGAAAATCATGAAAAGTGTAACAGTAATATTGAATATTTATAAAACATATAATAGCAGTGTTTAAATTCTTACCTTCCACAAAAGTTATCATAGACACCTCCTAATATTTTATCAATGACTTGTAAAAGGTTGAACAACACTGGTGGAAAGCCTTTTATCTCTTTGGCCATATTTACAATTATATTCAAGATGTCCTTAAAAACGTGTTCTTGGCACGATTTAGGATCAGAACACAACTTATTTACAACATTCAGTAATTCGGGACGCAAAATATCCAACACCCTTTGAATAACATATAAGTTAATAGGTAAAAACTTAACATCTGCCTCAACTGTGTTTTTACAGTGTTCCGTGTTTCTGCTTGTTTCTATATTTTGTTCTATCAGACTTATAATATCTGCTTCGGTACTGTCTAAGGCCATTGATACGTTTGAAACTATTGAGATGTTAGTCACAAATATATTTAGCTGCTTTTCTATAGGTTGTTCCATATCTAGGCTAATTTGACAATATAACTTAGACCTCAAACGATTCAAATCGTATTCCTTGTCACACTCATACAATTTCGGCTCGCCGTAGTATTTACGTAGCTTTTTACTCAATTTGGCAACTTCATAATTTTCATTGTCAATGTTAAATTTTAGTTTATTCAAATGTTTACCGAATTTCTTTTTTAGTTGATTGTTCCGCGGTAACCGAAACAGCTTTGCGAGCAAATGTTTTTGAAGCCATTTGTTATGTATGTTCAATAAAGGTACAATCTCGTATTTCAAATCCAGCGTCCTTTTATTTTTCGACGACGTGAACATTGGCTTGAAGCATATTTTGTAAAATCTCTCGTACCAATTCAGTAGTTGAATTATTTGACATGCTAACACATCATCAAGTGAATTTCTGGCTCGTTCTATTGCAAATTTTATGTAACCATCTATGATCTCAAGATATTTGTCACAGTGTTTGAGAAATGGGTACTCCATAAAATCATCTGTAAGAGTACCAGATGCGACAGCGTTAGAATAGTCAAATAACGTAAACATACAGCTTCTTTTAAATGTTTGTATATATGTTATATGAAACTCGTGATATAAGAGAACCATATTAGCATTGGATTCGGTGTTATCTTCATCACTAAGCCTACAGGATTCCGGATAAAATTTTGCATACGATTTTGAATTTATCCGTCGTAGATATACGTATGCCTCCTTATTCAGCCGATGCACTAAATGCACATATTTATCATTTATATCACTGCTAAGACTTTCCTTAATTATATAATATACTGTTTCTAACGAATTTGTTGGACATCTTTGGTACGACGTTAAAAGGCTGAAAAAAAAATGCTGCATATCAACGAATATCTTCGCTTCTTTAATTACCGGAACAGCAATTTGCTTTCCAATTTCATATGAGGAATGTTTACATAATCCTTTTACTGTTAATGTGTGATAATCATAATCAGTCTTTGTCGCAGTTAATTCTTCTGTCGCTAATTCGTTTTCCAATTTCTTGAACATGGAGTTCTTCATTTCGCCCAATGAACTGTTCGCACTCAGAGCGAAGTCAACGCCGCTCCTAGGTTTGATATAAACGTCTGAGAAACTGTTTAACAATGCCGTTGCAATCGGAATTCCACGCACTATCTGTTGCCAAGTAAGATGCGAAGCTTGGAGTAAGTGTGATATAGTCGGCTTATCGAATCCTGTAAATCAAATTTAAAATTAATAGAATTGGTTAAATATTGTTAATAATATTTTTTCTTAACTTCAATTTTACCGCTATTCTCAACACTATAATGAATTTGTGCTCCATGATGCGAAGCAAAACGCAATTAATATGAAAAATGTGATTTTCTATAAGTTACATATTAAAAAAAAAAATGTACCTTGAACGAATTCAGCCATAGACTCGTGACATCGTATACAGACATCATGGTACTGGCTCGGCAGACCGGAAGATGACAGTAACGCAGCTAAGTCCATATAGGAAATAGTTTCCGACAACGCCACATCATAACAATCAGGTCTCATTAAAAATATTTCAACGCCTCTATTCCTCATTGCTCGAGAAATTTCTCCATACTTCGGATCCATTGTAAAGAATACTCTAAAATTCGGATGTGGCTGTATTTCGTTTACATCACCTCTTTCCGGTATGCTCAACACACCTTTTGGTTCTAACAATCCATTGAGTCTATCCAATACTGCCGCGGACGTCAAATTCACATTGTCTAAAAGAAGCCAGGACCCTTCAATCATTGTCTTTACAAGCAAGGAATCTATCCATTCAAACTTTCCACCGATGTTTAATGTTGATGCTTGACTGACTTTAAATTGCAATTTTTTTAATCTGTTCTGGATTTTTCTAACAGCATCAATAATATCACACGAAACACTCTCTTGAAAATCTATTAAGTTGTCACAGTGATCTATAAGAAGTTGTACTTTTTCATTGAATATTAGCATTTCTTCATTTGATATGCTTTTATTTACAAAGTTTGCTTGTGAACTTCTATATTGGTGTAAATTAGTAAAAAGTCTATTACGATTTTTTTGTTCGTTCCTTTGCAACCACACACTCCTTACTACCTGTGTTGTTAATGTTTCAATCTCATCATACAAGCTTTCAAGGTTCCTATTATAATCAACTTGTTCAAAACCCCCGAGCAGATCAGAAACATCCATTGCTGACGTAACAGGAACCACGTGAAGATTATTACCACTTAAATCAGCTAATATTTGGACCATCGTACTTTTGCCAGTTGCCGTAGGACCTACAAGTATGGACAGCCAATTCATTTTTACATTTTGGGCCAACGCTTTCAGAGTTGGCAACTGACTTCTTAATATTACAGAATTCGTCAGGAACGTCCTTCGGTTTTTGAATCTATTTTCAACATTAATTTCAAATGTAACATCACCAAAAACAATTTCTTTTTCATTTATACTAAACTGTGGAGTACTACTGCTCCTTGGATATTCTGGACAAAATATATCATCATATATTTTTGCCATGTTTTCTTTATCTTCGGCGGTTCTCATTCGATTCACATAGAGCATATCAACGAATTTCCCAGGTGATAAACTATTACCATTAACTTGATCTTTTAATAAAGCTTCACACCATCTTTGTATATCCCTTAAATTCATCTCCCAAGGAGCACCTCTGTGACCCCACGACTGAAGCTCTGTGAGCTCATGAGCTACTTTACAATTAAATACCACTATTCTATGCAATATATCTTTAGGTAGGTCATAATATTGGGATTCGACAATGTAGATCAAGTCTTCCTTTGTTAATGTGTCAATATAAACTTGAGTAAATCTGTTTAAGAAAGACACAGGCAAGCCCCTTCGTGCTCCGCCTTGTTTTAATGGATTCTGGCAAGCAAACAACTTGGTACCCTGTTTCACTTTGAAAGTTTTATCTAGCTCGGGAATAAATATTTCAGCCCTGTGATCCAAACAGGCGTTAAGTCCTTCTAAAACTGGTTGTGGAGCTAAGTTTAGTTCATCTAAAAGAATCCAGTCTCCATTCTGAAGAGCGTTTAAGAAAGCACCCTCTTTGAACGTAAATGATCCGTCTTCAGATGGCAGGTCTGTTCCAAAAAGATCAGTTATATCCTAGAAAGAATAATAAACAGTAACTTATTCGCTTTATTTAATAGTAGAATGTTTGAATGTAGAAATGTACAGGCTTGACATTAAAATTATTAGTCAATTAACATGTTGAGATTATTTAAAATTCGCGTTCAAAGGAAAATTAAAAGCTGCAAAGATATAAGATCGTAAAGTAAATAGTAAACTTACAGTTTGGTCACTCAAGTTGATGCGCACTACCTTGTGTCCAGAAGATTTTGCCAAAGCTGTAACCAGGCTAGTCTTTCCAACACCAGGGTTTCCTTCTAGAAGGATAGCTTTATTTAACTGCATTCCTCGTAAAAGCCTTAAAGTGTTAGATCCCGTTGTTGGAGCGGTGAATGTGAAGTTCTTGTCCTCGTTTTTACTAACTTGTGAACATATTTCGATAAAAAATGGCCTGATTCCAAACCTACCATTATCAGTTTCAGTAGTAAACTTCAATTGTTTATTATCAAGCAAGTTTGACAGACTTTGAATGTATTCGCTTCCAATAGTCTTTATCTGTTTAAGTAAGTAGGATATTGCTGACTTACGCAATATAATTAATGTATTCGTGTCTATATGACCTGTAAGAGCTGTGCCGAAGCAGTCCAAAAAGGTCATACACGCGCCATGTACATAGGCTTCTGGTGTAACCAGTAAACCTTTTGTCACTGTTACGTTAATAAACTGAACCCATGATAGCAAGTCACGAATACTGAACGGAAATTTGTTTGTTACTTCTGTATTTTTTAACCAATCAGTGAAATTTAATATAGAGTTGCCAATACCAGAACTTCCATCTTCTTGATTCCCTAACGCGATGCCCTTGTTTATACTTTTTTCGAGGACTTGCAGTAGATCATCCTTAGATGTAACACTGTCACACCAAATCTCAGTGAATCGATTACGAAGAGCCGGTGAGAGCTCCTTTTTGCCAAAATCACCACCAGGATTCATAGTGCCTATGAAATGGAAATTTTCTATTGCAGTTATTACTACAATATCTGAACCATTATCCATGCCTCTCTCAGATAATACAAGTTGTCTTTCGGTTTCCAACAGAGAGTTGAGCCTTTCTAAAACACTGTCGTCCGCCAACGATATTTCGTCAGCTAAAAACATATGCCCGTTTTCCATCGACTTAATTAAGGGCCCATCGACCCATTCGAACAACCTTCCATCATTCTTATACTGTCGCACTGGTCTCAATCCTCCTAGGAAATCAGAACTTTCAGTGTGCATATGACAGTTCACGGAGAGCAGTTGACGTCCATTTAAAGCTGCAAGTACTTGACAAATTGTTGTTTTACCGCAGCCGGTCTCGCCAACCAATAACACTGGTTCGTTAAAATTAAACGCTTTAGCTATTAAGACAGCCAATCTTCTCATATTAAAAGTCCAAACGACATGAGAAAACTCCTCAAGTTTATTATTGAGAAGCACCTCTAGAATACTTTTCGTTACAGGGGATGTTTGCTGATGAAAACTAAAGAGATTGTCAGGGTAAACTATTCTTTTTATATGCTTTTCTATTACTCCTACGATTATGTTTCTTTCATCCGCTTGGCGTACTTTTCCGGCCAGTATCAGGTAACCTTCGTCTGCTATATGTTGATCCCAGTCGTAGAATTTGTCTTCTGTTAACATTTCCTTTGATGCCTGTTTATATCTCTGACCCCATCTGAATAAATCCCTCAACGTTATAAACCCATCTTTACCTTGGACTGCAGCAGATCCTCTTCTCCTTAATTGTAACTCTGCCATAACTTCGATCATCTTTTTACTATATGTAGGCGGAACATGGCACCTTTGGTGCAGAATAGTTTCTAGCTCTTTCCTCGGTATCTCATCAAAATGTAACTCCACAAACCTGTTTCTGAACGCTCTCGATAGCATCTTTCGTCCACCATACAGACCAGGCGGATTCTGTGTGGCAAATAACATGAAATTAGGATCGGCTTTTACTACTTGTTGTGTCTCTGGTATGAATAACTCTCGGTTGTCGTCTAAAACACGATTGAGAGCTTCCAAGACATCACTTGGCGCCAGGTTTAGTTCATCGAGAATAATCCAATAGCCTTTTCTCATGGCCTCAACTAAAACGCCTTCTTTAAAAACAAGATTGCCACTGGAATCTGTTGCATACGAACCTATGTATTCCTGTAAATCTGTATGTTCATGATTGTTTATCCTCACACAATAATTACCAGATGCTTTTGCGATGTATGTTATTAGTGACGTTTTTCCTACGGATGTATCACCTTGCAATAACACTGGTAGACGGCCTAAAGAAATAATACGCGCTATATCTCGAAGATTTTTTCTTACTGTGGGTGTCAAAATGTACCCCTCTGGAATATTTATTACTAGCTTTCCTTGTGGAATCCAGTGGCCTTCAAAGTGTAAATAGCTATGACCTACACTTTGAGGTTCTGGAATGAGTTGATTCAGCACTGACTTGATATTTTTGTTTCCAATGATAGCCCTGGAAAAACAATGTAGAATTAACATAGGTGTCATTATTCTGATAAACTAAACTTACTTCTTATTTGTTAAATATTTATTGCTAGTCAAAAATAGTTTACAAATGGGTGGACTAAGTGCCTATTGCCATTCTCTACCAGTTAAGAATAAGTGGTAGACACAACGAAGTCGGTGATAGATAAAGACAAGTATATATGATATTATCTTAATATGAACAAATTAAAGTCCTTACTTGGCTATCATAGCTTCAACCTTAGGATGTGACGACCTGTCTAGCTGCGTGAGGAATGAAAGACAGAATGCTTCATACAAAGACCTGACCACAGTCCCACATTTAGCTTTAGCCGCTGCTGTTAACGCTCTACAAAGTGTTCTTAATGAATAGTGTGGTGCATTGCCTAAAAATCACAAGAATATTATATTTCTGTTATTGAGAAATATTTATATACATCTACATATTTCTGTCATAAAGATACATTTAAATTAACAATATTGTGAACAGAACGCTGACAGTCAATCACCGAGAGAACAGAAATTAAACAGTGCCTCGAAATATTTATAACTAAACAAATAAAGACAGGGGGTGTGGGCGCTCTTTGAGGTAGTCTTGAGTATGAAAACATGAGCTTCTTACCGTACACCACACAATATATGAGAGTTACTATCGTAAAATTCAAACTTTTACCTGCACCATCGACTAGGTTTAGTTTAGCTTCTTTCTTTACACTGGCGTAAAAGTTGTAAATTGATTCCAACATGGTTACACTCAGGTTCATGTGATACAAGTAATCACCAATCAATAAGATTAGGTCATTTCTTTCAGTTAGCTCATCGATGAAAAATTCAGTAAAACGATTCCTCAAGCCCACTGGCAAATCTTTCTTTCCTACGTCCGTGGCTGGATTCATGCAAGCGAACAAAGTGAAATCTGGATGTCTTTTTATTGGCACTTTATCACCTTTCTCTAGTAGATCGATGCTCTCATTTTTATCTTCTAACAAACCAGCTAGGCATTCCAATATCTCCGCGGATGCCAAATTTATTTCATCCAATAAAACCCAATAACCTTCTTGCATAGCTTTTACTAGAGATCCTTCGATAAACGCAAACGTAAGCCTAGATGCCGCCTTCACTTGTTGTTCCAGCTTCGTTAACTTGTGACCTAAGGACAACCAAGCGTTCATCCTGTTCTCCTTCTTGCCCGACGTTAATCTACTGACTGCAGCTTTATGACTCTGTTTCATTAACTCTAAAAGTGCTGTCCAGTTCTCATTTTCATAACACGTCTCTATGTGACTTAGGAACTTTTTATTTTTATCTACATTGTACAACTTCTGGAATAGTTCTAAAAATTCCATTTTGATCGGTCGAATTACGTATTTTAGATCTACCGGCTTGTACCCGCCTAAGAGATCGCCGGAATCGGATTGTTGATTCATATTAATAACAACAAGCTTATGTCCAGTTTGCTTTGCTAAATATTGTACAGATGACGTTTTGCCTGTGCCCGTTTCACCCACAAGCAGAACAGGTTCATTTGACATAACACAGCACGCGATTTTCTCAAGCAGGCATGCAGATTGACGAGTGAATGAAAAAACTACTTGTTTGAAATCAAAATCTATTTTTAATCCTTTTTCTACACGAGGCACTTGCGCCCTACCGACTTCTAAAACTGTCGAATGTAGAGAGACATTAGGTTTGTAATGTTTGCAATAAAATTCAGACTTTGTTTCAACAATGCCCAACAAAGTGCCTACGTTTTTGGCTAATTCCAATCTGTGTTCCGGACATGGAACAGAACATGTGAATATGTCTAATGCGTCTTGTAGCACCTTCAAGGCGGATTCGGGTCGTGACACATCAAAGCCTACAACTGCTCTAGAACACCATTTCATTAGATCTCTCGTTGAAATTAGTCTTGCTCCTCTTATTACGGCATTATTGGTATCACTTTCCGATGATAATTCTGTATTCTGCATGGAAGTGTTGTGACTACCCATAGAAAATATCATAAAAACGTCAATGATTCTGGAACATATTGTTGATAATGCTGGATACAATGTTTGTATAATTTCTCCTAACTCTAATCTAGATAAAGGTTCAACATTTATCTGTGTCAAATGTTTCTGTAACAGTGTACTTGAATTCGACATCTTTTTCTGAAATCCATAGTTGGTGATCACAGTTCTGTGAAAGAAAATGTAATTTACCTCACGCATTATAACATTTTTAAGCTTAGATATCCAAATAAGCATAAATAAAGTATTATAAATCTTATAGAAATCTGTAACTAGATGTCTTTCATCATTGTCTTTGTAATAACCAAAAAATTACAGATTACATTTTTCGCCTTTACTGTGTGTGTCCAGTTAATTTAAAAACATAAACCAATAAAAAATACCTCTGTGTAACAAAAAGTTGGAAGCCCGCTGTAATAGGCAAAGCATCTCTATAACCAGGAACACATAGAGTCTTTCTTTCCAGTAAGGAACTTAACGTTGACGCTACATCTAGAGTTGCACAATCTATGTCTTCTAAAAGCAGCCAGTGTCCATTTTGAACTGCCTGCACACAAAAACGAATAAATTGCCGTATCTTATTGTATATCTCATCAAGATTACCATCAATCCTTTTATACATAAACTATTGTAATGCAAAACCTCCACAGTACAAAGCTGGTATTCTAATTCACTATAAGCACTGTCACTGCCCTGTAACATACTTATTGCTAATCGATTTAAATCCTGTGAATTGATAAGAAAAAAAATAATTTATTTCCAAAACTTTTCATACCCAACACAATAAAATACCATTTAAATTCCTATTTGTTGTATAATATAAGTGATAACCAAAATACTCTTTTATTGTAAAATAATTTAAATTAACAGTTGGAACCTTTTTTGTATGGGTCTCCTCTGCAAACATAGAAAGCTAGGAGTATAATATACCACATAGGTATACAATAATAATTATAAAGTACTTGTTTATTCATTCTTTCATGTTATTTAATATTGAAATAATCTAATGAGCAATGACATTAACAAATATCTCATAAATGTAAAAATATCATTACCTCAGTCAATACACCCGGCAGCCATATGAACTCTCCGGGCACATCGGTACACTGGTGTGAACCAAGTAGCATACGAGAGTCAGTTTGATCACCTAACTGGACCTTTTTAAATGCAATGCCCTTACGTCCCGTTATTGCTGCCAAGTGTTCTACTAAAGATGTCTTCCCTGACCCTACAGGACCCATGAGTGACAATGCTTGACCTGTAAAATGTATACAAAGAATTTGAAGAAATAGCATTTATTGTATAAATCTTAGAATATGAATTTGACATACAAATGTCATTTGAAAAGTAATAAGTTTCATAACTTTGTTAGTTCTCTATCCTAATTTTAAGAATATTTGACACATTTCCATGTTTATGATACTTTTCCTCAATCAAAAAACTCCAATAGTAACATTGTAATTTAAAATAAGGCAAAATTATTTATACCTGAAGCAACAGCTAAGGCCAAACTTCTCAAATTATCAATAGTGGACTTAACAGGCACTAAATTCCCCTGTTGAACATTGCTTTCATCATAAACTGTCAGCATTATACCATTAATGTTGACAACCATTGGTGTGCTTATATTAACAATTTCAGTGCCTCCATTCATACAACATGGCATTTCTACGTCATGTGTTAACATATTATTAAAAGATTCTTCACTACCCAATTTAAGCTTCAAAGCCAGAAGTTTCGAATGTGACTCAGTCATATTAGTCAAAATAACCATACATTCCTTTACCATCCTGTAACAGTGAGATGATTTATTACATTATGATGAAAACAGTCATGAATATGTTACCCACAATATAACCTTCATAAGAGAAATGTGTGTAATTCCTTGAACAACCATATGAAAAAATGTTTAAACTTTGATACTGCAAAGAAATTGGTAAGATATTTCCCTAAAATATTTCTCTCACAAACTAGTTCCCACTGGTACTGTAAATAATATCCATTTAAGAAATAATATGTTTATTAATAGTAATTTCTCCAACAGATGTTCTTATTACAATTGACAATTATATTTAATAGCAGTTTATTACTTTTTTTTTGTTTTTATATACTTCTCAGGGCTTCACTTAAATAAACTATGCTATTAGTGAGCTTCTTTACATTGAAAAGGAGCCCTATCCGATAAATTGCTAAGGTCCTCAAATAGGTTCATCACACCACTGTATGCATGAATACATAGTATATTATCATTGGCATAATTGAGCTCATTGAAAACAGCTCAATTAATTAATATTGTAAGCTGTGATACAGAAAAACACTTACCACCTAATATCAACCTTCTCGTGACTACTGAAAGTCATGATAAATTCGGTCCAGTCCCATTTGGATGATAATTCATTTGGTAACCTCTTTAACAAAGTATAAGAAGCGAATACAATGTGGTAATCAGAAATGTTCTGCCGACAATGCATCAACCTTTTCTTTTTTGGAGCAATCTTGTATGAGTCTTGATAGTGTACATATATTTCGTACAGTGGTATTGGATTGAGTTGAAAATATTTAAGGGAATATCTGAAATTAGAAAGATTGCATTTAGTACAATTTTAACTTTTTGTAGCCTTATGTCACATAGACGGAAGGAACCATTACAATTACATAGCTGAGAAACTTGGTTTAAAGTATGTATATAATTGCTGCTAATATCCTTCAGCTAATAATAATATTGTTGATAATATATAAAACACAGTCTCTTTTTAAATTGAACATTATTTTATATAGAGTAAGTAAAACTGCAATATGAAAATACAACTAGAATTATTATCAGGGTAATCTACATATTAATACGTGAAGCATCAACCTTTTGCTCCTTTTTTACGAAAGGTGGATGAACATAAGAGTATGAAAGTTGGCACACTATAAAGTTCAGATGGGGGATCATTGCAGAAAGATAGTATTTTATGATAAAAGCATTATAAATACCTTATTTTATTGTAAAACCACCTCAAGCACACTGCTTAAACACATGCTTACAAAACACTGTACGTACACATCAGTAGAGCTGGTGATAATAATATATCCATATAATTATTTAGAAATATCGATATTTGTTATTAATATTTTACTGGATAATATATAAATAGTTTGATATTACAATGTAGATATCGAAATTTTTTTTTAATATATTTTCTCCTAATTTTTAATCTCTTCACTTCAAAAAGTATTCTTTTTTATAGTCCTCATTTCTAGGTTTTGGTGTATGTAGCTTAGTATTGTCTCTTACGATAACCTTAACATTCAAATTTGAAAATTAACTGAATTGTGGTCAAATTTCGACCAGTAGGCAGGCACTAGTATGATTAAATAAAATAGTTTTCAGTATTATCATCATAAGCCCATTCCCGTCCACTGCTAGACAGGCCTCTCAAACAGCACACCACTGAACTTGATCTTCAGCCCTTGGTATCAAGCTATTGCTAGCCACTTTGTGTATATATTATACACCATATTTGCCAGTGTTGTGTCCATTTTAGATATACTCCAACAGTAAAAATAATATTACATTACATAAGTATTTTTACTTTTTAACTGGGAATTTTATACATATAAATACAAAAACATAGTTTTATATTAAATTGCACAGGAGTAATCAAAGTTACTATAAATATGATTAAGTGGTCTGAATAAGCAAATCCAGTTGGAACAGAGTTGTAGTAAGAAAATTGATAGCTAACTGTTAATAGTAAGTGCTATTCTGTTAGTGTACAGGAAGTAAGTGTTAAGTTTCATGGGTTGGTAAGTAAATATATAAAATGATTGCACAAACTACAAGGAGCAGATCAATGAAACAAAGTTACATGATACTGCAAAAAACATGCTGCATTTTAAAAGTAGAATAGAAGGTTCTCCTGAAGAGATACAACAGGCACCAATGATTTTTATTTTGTGCAGTATACTAAGCTCATATTGAATTGATCTAACTAAAACATTATTGAGATTTAAATTATTTATCATTATTTGTGAATCATTTGAATTATTTAATGATTTAACCTGTAGTTCTATTTTATAGTACAGGCCAATGCTTAAGAGAACAAACAAGTCTATTGACATTATCATCATGTGAGGTACATTAAAGGATAGATTATTAAAAATATTACAATACCATCTCTCTTATCATTCCTTATTGGAAATGGGTGTTACCTCTGAGAAGTTTTAAAAGCATAGTCTATGTAATGTTGGCTGTGATAGAATTTACTTCAACATCACCATCAGCCTATTGCTATCCACGGCTGGATGTAGACCTTCCCTATGTGGTTATAGCTATAATCCCCACACTGGACATATTGGTTAGGGATTAGACAGAACTGCTTTGGGCACTGCCTACACTTCTACGTTAGGCAGTCTGGGCATTTACCTATGCCTATGCATTGACTTCAGATCAACTACACATAACTTACTGCAGAATATCAGGGTGATCACTTAGTTGAGCCAGCACAATGGAGTGTTCTAAGTGAGAGATTTTGTCAGCATCACTGCAGTCAGCCAAGTTTTTGGTTGAAAGAATCGGCTTCAAGGGTATCTTTAACGACACCAATGGCAGGAGCAAGTGTGGCAGGTGCGTTTTGAATAATATTGAATGTTCAATATTTAAAATGTATTCCGACAATTTATGCATCACATGCACTGTGTTCAGTGGTCTGTCCCTCAAAGACTTCTGAAACAATTAATAAGCATAATTTGTTAATAATAAACACGTCGCCTACAAGGTGTTTGCTAAATAAATGCTAAACAACAGTAAAATCTTACTAACCCCTAAATTTTGGCATGTTTCACGTAAATCTATGTTACTTGTTTCAAGCACTATTTTTTCAAGAGCTAAAAGAGTTTTGTCACTCATTTTTCATACTCTTAATTATTCTCTTCTCCTTTATCGCTCAATTAGTATGTTTGATATTAAAGAGAATGGGCTCAACCGGTACTTATTAATGTGCATAACACGTGAATTAACAGCATGTAGTAAATACCGAATGAATATGTCGAAATTGTCAATGTCAAGTGTCAAAAGAAGTGTAGTTGTTTTTAATCTTAGGGACACGAAATAGCATCGGTACTTTGTGGTATCGTGTACTTTACCTCCCCATACAAGAGCAGCTCCAGCGTTAGCGCCAGGGGAAGATAGTCACATTTTCGATGTGTTCATTAATTAATAATGTAATTAGGTCAAGTATTATAAGTATTATATTAAAGTTATTATTATATTAGTCAAGTATTATATTAAATTAATTAAATATTAAGTACTTAAACCAAATCTATACTCTGACAAAAATTTATAAAAATATTATGTTTAAAAATTTTAGTCTATGGTTCACTTCAGTCCTGGTCCAACCCAAGGGGGGTCATGACCCCCGTGACCCCTGGTTCCGCCCTTGTTTTGATACTGATACTTTTGTATTCAATACTGTAACTCAATAAACAAGTGCTTTTTATGAAGTATCGTATCGAGATTTGTCTATATTGTATATTTTAGATAAACGTAAATTCACGCATGTAACCCCGGAAGAGATAGGCAAAGGAATACAAAACACTCTCACGATTTACCAGTTACGTTTACGTCCCACTATGGAATAGGAAGTAAGCCTATTACCATGCATAGGGCACATATCCAGACTCCGAACCACAACTAGAAATCCTAAATTAGAAAATTTTGTAGTGTTCTACCCGGGAATCGAACCCGGGACCTCCCGATCGACAGTCACACCTGCAACCAACACGACCAACGAGGCATTTTATCATTTTATTGCTATATCTACTGTATTATTAAATGTTTTTGATAGTCAGGTTGGAGCAACTTTAACTTATAAGATAGAGTTTAAGATAGATTTAAGCAATATTGAATGTTAATACCCTAGTAGAAATTTTTCGAGCATTTTTCAAAAAACTCTAAGATTGTCTTTGAAAGTCTTTAGAAGTCTTATTAAAAGTTTTTTTGAAAAAAGTCCGAAAAATTTCTACTATGATATCGATGGCAAGTTATACCAATTTAACGATTGGTAGTTTCCATGTCGGTTCGTTGCTGGCATAACATAAAAATATCAATAACTACTAAATTAGACAGAACCTACTATTAAATTAGATAAACTTACACAAAATCTCGCTTTATTATGATTTATTCAATTAATGAATACATGCGACCTATTCTAAGGATATCCCCTTACACAACATTTCTCAGTGTAGGGTTTAAAAGTCATGGTATTTCAAAAATACATTGATGTTTTTTGCGATGCGTCAATCGGAAAGGTTGCATGGATGTTTTTCGATATACCAAATTGAAACTTCGATGTTTTCGATAAATCTATTAAGAAATAATTTAAGAACGAGTAATGTTCAGTAGTATAAGTACAGGAATTAACACTTTTACGAATTGTCAATTGACCACTGTCAAACTATCAATGATGTCAAAACTCAAAATTTAAGCTCACTAATTTTCGCGGGAAACTCCGGGACAGTGAAACTACGTTGGGTTTTCTTATTTATTTGTCAAGTATCTAATTACATTATATTTATTTGTCAGTTATAAGTACTTGTTAAAACCGTCTTATATGAATCTCTTGTTTAAAGCATTCTTATTTTTATGATTAAGTTATAGTATACCTACAAGTGTATCCTTTTATAGAAGTACTAAAACTCGGGGGATAACGACAGTGTTTGGTATAGTCTAATGACAGATTCCCTGCCATTGTAATAGCTATAATAATCGTAATATTCTTCCTATCTTCTTACATACACGGTTTTATTGAACCTTGAAATAATTTCTCGTCGTTTTCACAGGTATTTGTCTAAACATAACTTCAAAACATTTCTCTTCCAAACTAGCAAGGCTCTGAAAGCTGTTAGTATGGGTTGCATAGTGGGAGCAGTTATATAAATCTTTTAGAGTAAGAGACGCGGGATTTCGCTGCTTACGTTTATGAGATTCGAGGTCTTTATGCTCCCATAACATGATGTTATGATGCTTACTTAGATAGAGCACATTAGTAACACCCTGATAATTCCAGGTATTGTCAGTTGTATAATTGTTATATGTATAGCATTATTTAAACAAGGAAATTAATATACATGAAGTATCTGTTTATTCAGCTTTCCATATATACTATGTATAATTAAGTTTACAAATATATATCAGATGGATGTGGACTCTTATGATCTGCTACTTTTACGAGCAAAAGAATCTCTTGATATTCGAGATGACAGGACATCATCATCCTTAGTCACTCGTTTTTTAATGACCTTAGAAGAAAGTAATCACTGTGTCTTACAGGTAAATTGATTTAGTTAGATATTTTCAAAATTTTTCATTACAGCAAACATTGCAATTTAATGATTATTTACTTAATTATTTAGTTCTTACAGTGATTAATGTACTTGACTGCTTGAGCTATAAAATTGTTGTTTTGTTAAGAACAGTGTTGGTGTCAAAATGAAAAAGGGTATGCTTCGATGGTGTAACCATTTAGAAAGAATGACAAATGAATGAAGGAAAAAACAGATATAATGTAGGTGCAAAGGGAGATCATGTCTCAACTATCTTGGTTTAATAAAATAAATACAGGCTGATTGGAAGTCAAAAGTGTTTCAACCTAGCATATATGTTTTTTTTTTATATTTTAAAAGGTCCTAGATGTCAATAAAATATCTTGTGTAAATTCGTAAAAAAAAGTTGTCTTATCACGATTTAATGAATTAATTAACTTTTGGTATAATAATGTAACCAAAATTCAATTGTTCTCAGAGTCTGGCCTTAGTAGCAAAAATATTAGAAGAAAGAAAAGGCCATGTCAACAAACTATGTGATTACATACAAGATGCCATTTCTCTTATACAAATGTTATCAGATTTTATAAAGAATATAATAGAAACAACAGCAATGGCATGTTGCAATATGAAAGCATTTCCGATTACCACAGGAAATATCATACTGACAGTCTTCACACATTGTAAAGAAAGGTATTATATTGCAGCGCTTCATATGGTCCAGAACCGAGTGGAATAGTGTTGATTTTTTGATGTCTATTGGCTGACAGGAGGGAGGATGGCTGGTAAATCGCTATATGGCGCGGTCTGCCTAGACACACAGTCACATACCCTGGCTGTTTATGGGAAGCAGTGCAGCTGGTGCAAGAAGCTGTGGAACCCACATATCTGGGGATTATGAACATAAACCTTTCAGGGAGGCCTATGTCTAACAGTGGACTGCAATAGTCTGATAATGATGATGGATGCTCTATGAAATTAAGATTCATAAAAAAGAGTAATAATCACATACTGAAAACCTGTATCATATTCATTATTACCAGTGGTTTGCAATGCAAAGGAATGTCATGTATATCGATGATTGTATGCCCCATTAGAATATCCCAATATTCAACAAGTCAATATAAATTCTTAACATTGGGTTGCTTAGCCTCTAGCGACTATAACTAATCTTATTGTTACAGTGAGTGTATTTATGGAAATCATTTGAAGTCTGTTGAGGCACAGCTTAAAAACTTATTCCGGACTTGCCATGAGTTGCAGTTGACATATTTAATGACAATGGAAAAACATTTCATCTTTGATCTAACAGAAAAGGAAGAGCAGGAGATCTTAATAGAAGGTGATGCATTTATCTACTTATATAATAAAGTTTGTGACTAGCCTTTTCTTTTCACAAAAGATGGTATAAAAGGCCTATATGGTTACTAGACCATATCATAACCACTAAGTTAGGGTATCCAGTTGTTACCTAGACGGTTGTGTTTCAATCCTAATGATTTTAGTCACATTATTGACTGAATTGTGGGAGGGTTACTAAAAGTCTTACACATGCCACAAATCCATGTTAGATATAATAGTAGCCTTTCATATTTTACTCTCAAATGAGATTGTACATGGGATAGGCAGTGACTTGCTGCCTGCTGTGTACTCCACTTACGTGAACTGTAAAGCATGTGCAGATGGTAGGTGGCATGTCATCCTGGTTTGATGTCAGTATTGGTGTACAGACAGGGCTGTGTGTTGTTAGCCAGACTGTCTATCATGTACTGGATAAATGTTTCCGAGGATTGTGGGATATGAATGTGGCAGTATGCATGGGTGCCTTGTTGGTGAACTGCTTACTGTACGCAGACAATGCAGTATTAAGTGACTGCACACCATCTGAGGCACTGGTAGTGGTCACAGTAATGAAAGATGAGTGTAAAGAAGGGCTTCTTAAATTTTAATGTCAAATATTTACTAATTTATATATACTAATTTAATTAATTTTATATTAATTTATTCTTCTTTTATATTTGTATGGGGTCGTCAAGAAACTCGCAATCATAAATGGGGTCGTGAATGACAAAAGTTTAAGAAGC
>DWEJ01000146.1:0-20549 GCA_018245835.1 Mysoria sejanus stolli | reverse complement strand
CAAAAGGTCAAAGGATAGCAGTCAAATGCGGGCCTATTGCTAAATAAAAAGATATAAATTAAAAAATAAATAAGTTACATAATAATTATTAGCCTATCTCAGCCCACTGCTGGACGTGGTTACGATAGTACATAATCAAACTTTCACACAAACTGCCTTGTCGCTAGTAATAATTGGTTAATGCTAAATAAAAATCCAATTTAGCTCTAGACTCATTCTATCTTATAAAACACTACATCATAATTTTTCAGCACAGTTTAAGAAAACTTACACTCAGTAATAAATGAAATGAGTGTAACAAAAAATTTTTTTTTTTATTTGTTTTTATTAACAAAATAAATGTGCACGTAGTTATTTAGTTCAGGATTATTTCTATGTGTTTTAAATTCTGTTGTCCTATGTTTGATTATAACGTGTGTTTAGCTTTTAATATTATAATAGATATTCGTGCTAGGTCTCTTACGCGGAAGGCACACACCACCAAGTGCTATTAATCATTTCAGACCAGGTGTGTTTCTATATTTAATATTCTCAAATTTCACTATGTTCACTAAAACTAAAATATATTAATATTTGAAGTAAATGAAAAACTAACAACGTTCAAATTTTAAGTTGGTTTCATAGTATTAGGAACGACATCCCAGGAGATACATACATTCATTATGTATATGCTTATAGAACATGATTGGAATAAATTTAGTCTGTAGCTTCGTTTATGGTATCTCTGGGTAAAGCGACTGGGTCGTAAATTTTTAGCACCGCTAAGAATTATAAAGAACCCGCTTTAGACAGAGATTCTGTTTAAAATCACGTTGGATAACTTTAAACGTAATTATTACAAAACTTGCAATCGGCGTTCTCAAATTTTTCATGTAAATCCATCAAAATGTATTGCTTTGTGTTGGGCTACATTCAATATAATAATTATAAACATTAAAAGTATACCATTAACATAATTTATATATTACATACTAATGTAATCTACGACTATATGTAAGCTTAGGCCAAAACATAAACAATATTGTTCTGTAATTGGATTTTTTTTACTATTATTTCTGTGACCTAATTTATTTAACTGAGTGTCGTAGTGACATCCGGTACGCGTGTAGAACTCTACTTTTGAACGATTCGCCGCGAATTCCTTTATCCTAGGCAAGGTTTCACTTAACATGTTGTAATATCATGAGAATGTGCATATGCATGGTATATATGCATTGTATATACAATGCAATATAAAAAATCATAATAGTGCAGAAGATTAACTTGTGCAGCGTAGGAGTGTGCCACACTCCTTTTAACGGTACGATAAATCTGAACAATAACTTCACTTAATTTTATTTAGAGATGCCGTAATAAATTAAAATTGTTTCAATATTAAATAAAAATTATGAATTTTTATGCATTATTTTAAATAATTGGTTCTTTTATTTTTCTTTTATCTACAATAGATATGGTATTTTTGTCTAAAAATACCATATCTATTGTACACGTAATTAAGTGATGTAATTGTTACCGTGCGTTGTTATTGGACTTCTAATATTGTGTTGTATGATGTTTAGATGCGTTTTAAAGTAAATAGCCATAGACAAAATGCAAGTAAAAATAATTTATAATTTCAATTTTATATTTTAATTATACTGGTAATTTTACCTTGGTATTAACTTAAAAAAATTCTAATTCTAAAATTTTATTTAGCATTTCTAAAAGTAATCATTTTCGAAATGTCATAAATCATTAATAGATCAATCAGCTGATTAACAATTACTTGTATTCATTTTTTAATATATTTAAAGGCAAATTTTATTGTTCTACAATTTAGGTTCACTATACTAAAAATAAACTCCTAACAGCTAATATCAGTTTATTTAAAAAAATGTCGTTTCACAAAAGTCAATATTGCATTTGTTCTATTAAAAGCAAGAAGTATTCTGAGTAATGACATCAAAACATAATGAATTGTATGAAAAAAATATGTAATGGATCCGCAGGTAACAAAGCAATACATAATTTAAAAGAAATGAATTTCAGAGACTGGAATCCAATATCGTTGAAGACCGGGTGATAGATGGAATACATTAGCGACAATGGCCGGGTGAAATACGTCCAAACGTGGATTTTGAAATTTTATCCGTATTTACATCCGTGTTTCGAGCCAAAAATGATTTTTCTTTTCGATTCCGTTCAAACAGTGCAAAAATAAGACATTTTAAATTTTATCCTGGGTGTAAAATACAAAATTTTAAGAGCTAAATATTTCTAAGCACACGTGCTCACTCGACAAAACGAGTATGTTTTACGTGACGTTGTAAGCACAGAAATAAACAAAGAACAAAAGAACACTTCTAAAATGTTAGCAATGAATTTTATCGATAATATTTCTCCGGCACAAATAAATTTTACAGGATTGTTTAGTGAGAGTATATACAAGTATAAATTTATTAAAGCTGATGACATTTAAGAAAAAGAAAAGATAAATTAAGTAGATAACATTATTGTCAAGGTGTTAATAGAAATAATAATAACAAACTGTTATTTTTGTCTATAATGATTTACTTATGATTTTTATACGGCGTTACTGCAGTTAAATTAGAATAGGGCGTAAAATTTTCTAAGCTTTTATGTATTTTCTTTAAAAAGTCGCTAAAACCGCGTGCATTATGTTGTATGTAAAAATAACTA
Source organism: Mysoria sejanus stolli (assembly GCA_018245835.1). Taxonomy (NCBI): domain Eukaryota; kingdom Metazoa; phylum Arthropoda; class Insecta; order Lepidoptera; family Hesperiidae; genus Mysarbia; species Mysarbia sejanus. Next base: position 17,870 of record DWEJ01000146.1, on the reverse strand, counting down.
TGTTAACGCATTTAGTGCGAAATTAAAACCCTTCCGCTTCGAAAATTTCATTCATGGAAAATTCTTCAGCTGAGCTCAAATTATTCATTTATCACTTGAAGAGAACTGAAAAGTGCTGTAATTAGGAGAAATGTCATAATGTTTTTGCTTCAGTTGATGTGAAATGAATTTAAGGCTATAAGGCGTCGAAAGCAGTAACATATTAAATTAAATAAAAACGTAGTCAAAAACTTTACATTTTCTTTACTGAGGTCTAAATGTCCCACAAGGTGTAAGGAGAGATATAAATATAGAATTAATTTTAAAAGATGTAACTTCTTTAATATACTTAGACATACATTAATAGGCAATTTATCATACGTGCTGAAGAATAACCAATATTTTTTATTTTGGAAATTACTGATAGGAACTGGTTGATAACGTGAAAACATAAAATATGGACATGTTTTAAATTGTTACTTGATTGTCAAAAAATTGTAGCCGGAAATTAACTGGTTAAGAAATTAAAGAATTAGCTTAGTCTTAAAAGACTTTTGAGACAGTAAGGAGATCATAGAGCTAAAATTACCTTTAGACTAATTTTAGTAATTTGTAGTAGCTAACTCATACCGCTGTCGATTTTTAAGCCGAGATTTTTTTACAAAGTCACTGAGTGCAGTTTTGTCAGAAATAACTGCAGGTAAATTCTTAGTATTTATTTTAACAAGTACATCGTTGTGAACTAAGATGCTCCGGCACTTCGAATGATTAAAAACTATACGTAAATGACCAATTCCTAATCGCCTCCAAGTTACGGTTTTCTTTCAAAAATATTCGTTCGCAAATTTTCGCTACAAAATGATAACAAACAAATCGAGTTCAATTAAGCTGCCAGTGAATAATACGCCACGAAACGTAACCGTTGTACGAGCTAATCAAACCGTTACATCGGCGTGCCTCTAACTCGGCGTGTTGCGACTACACCGGCGTCGACAGCTTAATTACTAACGATGAGCTCGGATACATTTTACAACTAGTTTTCGAATCTGATTTTTAACGTCAACTTAGATTCATTCTAACGTCAACTTAGATTCTTTCTAACGTCAACTCGGATATCATAATTGACCGACGGAAATTTTTAAAGATATCTTTGATACAATTATGGAAATTTGTAAATATCGGCTCCATTTGACGGGTAAAATAATTGTTCTACGCATATTTTTTTTCAACGATACCTTTGGTACAATTTAAACTTAAAACTTCGCACATTTACTTTTAAGCGTCAACTCAATAAAATTAATCCTTCAAATTTTTTTTATTATTTGAACTAAAGTTTACTTTTAAAAAAATAGCCCATTTGTTAAATGTAAAACTCTGGCTCACAGCCAAATGTAGTGACAAGAAAACACCATAGACTAGCAGCTTCACGGAAAAGGCTATGATGGAGAATACTTTTTACGCCTTTTAAATACGCCATGTAGCGGTCCGGGAATGCCGCAGGGTGAATGTGTAATGAGTTTCTCGCCATGTATTTTTAATTATTTAGAATTATAAACTGCATACTATATTTACCCGAGCCGTTTGAAATAAGCTGAAATTCAGTATTTATGCCCATTACATTTCAGATCAATTTCAGTTTTCGTAAATTTTCAATGTTTGGGAATTTAATTAAAAATGATTCTAACAGTTATTTAGTTTTCACAAGTCATACGTTGGATTCATAAGAATTTTCTTTCATCGTCTTTGGTTATAACTATGTACTCACTTATTTTATTAGTGCTTCTTACTGGCAAGAACATTATTTTCATTTTTCCGTTATTTTTATTGTCCATCTAGTCTAAAGCCATTGCGTTCGGTCCCATGTGATGACATGATCTTAATAGATATGATTTAATAACAAATCAAAGGCTGTGGTAAATTACCACGAAGCACGTCAAGCAGACGTCTCAAGCGAGCGTGTGATTGACATCCTTGGATAATGACCGTTAAACCTTGTTAGAAGTCTTTGGTAGTTTCGTAATATTCAACTGACCAGTAAATTATTATTCTGTATCTCTAGCGATCCGGATTCTAGCACCATGGTCGAATATGCTCCAGATCTCTCACAGTTGATGAACGATCCATCTGTCCCCAGCAGTGGGATATGAAAGAGTTGTAGCCAAAAATATATACTCATTTAAATAATGCAATAATAAAAATTTCGAGGTCTAGTTTTGTTTATTTCAATGTTATATTACTAAAGTGGATTGGTCGAAATTATCTAGGTGTCGACAGCTTAATTACAAGTGATGGAACTCACTCGGCCTGCGGCGTTCGCGAGCCTCTTTCTATGCTAATGTGACCTCTGCGTGTGTATACTTAAACTCATTCCGGGTAAATCTCATTTGGTTAAAAATACCGGTATCCTTCGAACTCATACAGTTTCACTATTTATATTATATATTTCACTATTTATATTATATATTTATTAAAGTTTATACCAACGTTGTTTGTAGTGGGTTTTTTGCCCTTGTAATAGTTGTTTTTGGCTCAAAAATAATTTTATTATATTTCGTATCTTGTTTGCCCTATCGTTAAACGTTAGACGTTATCTAAGCCATTCATCTCCTGGTAATAATGACGGGACGTCGGTAACCATCTAAAATTAAGTATTTCATCTGAAGTTCGACTTCAAAATATAAAAAAAGACACCTGTAATCCCTGAAGAGGTGGGCAGACAAGTCAAGTACACTCCCACGTTTCAGCAGTTACGTTTACGTGTCACGATGGAGTAAATGATATTGCCATATATCCAAATATTCAGACCCCCTGTCACGACTAGAAATTTTAAATACTAAATTTCAATTGGAAAAATTAAATATTACCCGACCGGGGTATCAAACCTAAGACCTTTCGATCAGCATATATTTCGAAATATAAAAGACTGATATGAAAATCAAATTGAGGACATAATATTGAAGGTTCTATGTAAGTTAAGTCAACACGATGTGATACCTCACCTCACCTAATATTTAACGCGGCTACATACATTGTTTCTTCGTTCGAAAACGTAGCTTAGCAAGCAGCGTTAATATTGACAGAAGGGAAGGTGGAAGGTAAATACCAGACAAGTGTTTGCCCAGAAATTGCGGTTTATCTCCGCAGATGCTTCCGCCTGAGAACTTTGTATCTATGAAACATAACCTGCGGAAATATGTACGTAAGTTTATCATAATATATTAAGGAAATACGTTACGTTACGTTACGTATTATAGATATGTTGTCATGTCAGTATAGAGAAGTTATTTCATTTTTCACAGCTGTCTAGATTAGTATGTAATGGTTCTTAGTTGTATTTTACTTACAGAACATCAAATATCACTTGACAAAAAATACTAAAAGGGCAACACGTGCAAACCTTAATTTTCTGAGTGCGAGAGTGCGTGGGCTTGTACGTGCGTGCGTGTGTGCATGTACGTGTGAATGTGCATGTGCGTGTGCGTCGGTCTGTGTGTGCGTGAGTGTGTGCGTGTCCATGTGTATTATTTTTTAATAAAATCATAAATAATCGTAATTATAATGGAACATTTACTAAAATTTAACATTTGTTAAAATATTTATTAAAATTAAAATAAGCAACAGAAGATGATAAGGACGTAAAAGAAAAAGTGAATCGCGGGTAGTCAAACTTTCCATTTGCACTTTTGTTAAACTGTATTCAGTTGCTAAAATAGAAATACTTTTGGCTGCTTATTAACTGTTTCGTTTAAAAATTAATTGGCAACTCCTCTCAGAATCCAATTCGCCATTCGTACTTTGCCAAGAAACTGGCCCTAAATTCTGCCATAAATCAGACGTTACGATAAATCAAAAAACTTGTATACTAACGAAAACTTTGCATTCAAGTTCGCTTTTATTAAAAACTGCATGGGTTTTGCCGTCCACTTGGTTCACTCCACATTAATTTGTATTTTGTGAAATCAGAACAGCGTCAAATATCTAATTCTTTTAACCTTACTATGTATCTTATAGATACCGTAGATACTGTTACTGATAAAACTATCACGCATGGTATATATATTTAATTTTTGCTCATTGTAGAGGAAGCCTGTGTCTAACAGTGGACTTGGCTGAAGATGATGATAATGTACGTGTGTTATTGTAGTAAGCAAAATACGCAAAATTGGAATCCCAGTGGGAATTGTGCCAGTATCATTAAAGTGAGAAGACTTTACAGACATTATAGATAGGTAGTGCTATACAAATATATGTTTCTATATTTTTAATATACTTACCCCCTTAATATATAGCATGATAAAGTATTTAACACAGGAATATTTTATCGCAGCCTCGTTACTCCAGTATCCTAAGTATTTGATAAACAATCTCCCACCCATTTTTTCACTTTGAGAGATAAACCAACACACATGTAATTATATAAATAACTAAATTAACTTTTAAGAAAGGGTGTTATTACGGATATCACATCACAGAAGTTGGTTATGACAGAAGCTGGCGGTTAGTATATTGATTTGGTGAATTCTTTTTCGTCTTCTTGATGACAATGATATACCAGCAATAGCACCTCTTAACTAGGTTAGAACCTAAAGCATAGAAACAGTTCATGTACTAAATTAATTCATGTTGTTTTATACTAGAAAACATTTAGAGGTTAATTACAGACGCTAATGTTTACTATTATTTTCTTAAAGGTGAATTAGTCTGGTAAGGCCGTAATACATGGTCAACGTATTAACTTACCCTTTTCATTATAAAATATATTCACGGGCTTTTATCCAAGAGTAGAATATTAAAAGAGTTAACTGTAGTAACTTCAGGACTTTGAGTACTGATTAAGTTTCGATGCTCATGTCCATTTAAAATCAGTTTCATTTTTTAACATCCTCTTTTTTTCTTATTAAAAATTGAAACACTCGTAAAATGCATAATGTTTTACGTCCACTGCTTTCGTTCAACAATTCAGTGTTAAACAGAATATTATCTTGAATGTAAACGTTCGAAATTAACGCATTTACATTATTAATATTTTGCTTCAACGAACGTACCTATACGTTTTAATTCAATTATTGTTACCCAGCAGGTAACTTATTTACGACTATATTAACAATTTAATTTATAATTAGTATGTTTTTATTTAAAGTTGAAAACAGAAAATATTTATAATCATCTTTTGTTTTTTTGTATTAACTAGAAGTGTGAGTTATTTTTGTGTTCTCATATTTCTTCTGGATAGCTATCTCGAATGATTTAAGAAAATACCGTTATGTAATAAAGAAAATATATTTTGTGCGGCCATGTTTTCACACACCTGGTGTATTTTTATAATCATTCTTGTTTAATTTCTCTTATAGTAGGACGTAGAATTAGTAAACGTTGTTAATGTTCAAATCTTTTTTGGTTGCTGATACAAAATAAATCCGCCTTTTATATGACTGATTTCTTGCAGTAGGCGCAAGTTATTCTAACTGTAGCTGTCACCTAGAACATATATATGCGTGTTAATCTGGGAATCGAACCTGGGTCCTGGGTCCTCCCAATCGACAGTTGCACTTGCAACCAACACGACCAACGAGGTAGTCAATGTGTGTAATAAAATAATATTAGAAAAAATAAAAATAAAATTAAATATATTTATTTTTCTAGTCGAGGTTACGACTAGAAAAATTATTTTACTACGCTGCCTCCTTGGTCAGGTCGAACACTACAAAATTCTAATTTATATTTTTTGATAGTGATTCGGAGTTCGAGTTCGGAGTGTAGGACGCCCTCCTAGGTGGAGTGACGATATTATTGTCACTCCACCTAGCCGGAGGGCGAACTCCGAACTAAGAACCACTACTAGAAATTTTGCGTATATTATACGCAAAGTGGCAACGGTTCGAAGCAAAGAGCTGAAGATCAAGCTCAGTGGCGTGCTATTGGAGAGGTCTATGTCCAGCAGTGGACGGGAATAGGCTGATGACGATGATGGTTCGGAGTCTGGATATATGCCTGGTGCATGGCAATAGGCTCACCACCTATTCCATAGTGGAACGTAAACGTAACCGGTGAAACGTGAGAGTGTTCTGCATTCCTCTGCATACCTCTTCGGGGATTACAGGTGTGAAGTTACGTTTTTACGTTTAAGTTTACTACAAAAATTGACTTTATATGCATTTTTCAAGATATTTTTTTTATTGTCAGCTAATTTCAGAAAGTGAATATTGTAAATCACATATTATTATCTGCCATTTATTTAAAAGACACGGTCATTAAACGACTGCATAAGTACATGTAAGGAAAACTCTTGATTTATTGATTTCATTTGGAATTAATCGCGCGTCACTGTAAACCTTCAGTGTAAGACCAACATTAATTATATATCTGAACCGTACTCAGGAAGCGACCTACATACCCACTCATAAATGTAAACTTTATTAAATTCTTCAACGTAATTTCTGACATTCCGTAATTAATGAGTTCTCAAACGGACGGATTAGTTGCGGTCGGGAGACTTCACATTATGTGCTGTTTTTCAATCCACAAGATTTAATTGAAATCTATTCTATTCATTTCACTAAACTTCACTTCGGTTCAATTTATTTTGGTCACCTTTAAAACTTTTCAGTGAAAACCACTTTTATTGTACCACTGTAGGAATAAAAGATTTAAGACCATAGTCTTCCACTTTGGTCAACTGCGGATTGATAGACTCCACACGCTTTCTGGGAATTTTTTTTAAGAATGGTGTGCAGGTTTCTTCACTATTTTTTCCTTCACCGTTTTAACAAGATATTTTTTCTTAGTAATCTTAAAACGCATGTTTTATATAGAGGTGCGCATCAGAATTTGAACCCGGGCCCCGGAGCGACAGGCTGAATTTCAAACCACTATGCTATCATTGCCTTAATTTTGATTTTGAGTTTATATGTGTTATATTACGGAAACGTCGTATGACTTTTCGTTTCCACTCAAGTAATGTACATATCGAACTTCCCACGATTTCTTTCACGTGTCTATTCGTTTCAACATTGATTACGTTGCGAGTAATGATATCTGAGACGCTCTCAGTAAAATCGAATTATTTCGATATCCAACTGAGAATTACCTCGAGGATCGTTTCGCGGAACTGCGTCATATTCTCGATTTGTCGACGATTTTACGACATCATCCTGTTATCGTGCGGCGGCAGGCGAAAATAACGAAAACGTAGCACCTTTGTTAAGATTGCCTTTACAAGTGCGCCGCTCGATTGTTACATTTGAATATCGAACAAGCGTTCGTTTTCGTTAGAACGGCATGTAGCGAATAGCCAACGCCGTACTGACGCTTCTATTGAAATAAATTGAAAAGATTTTGAGTAATTGTTTTAATTGCGACCTGGAAGGTGTGGCATGGATTCTGAATATATGCCCGGTGTATGACAATAGACTCACCACCTATTCCACATCGGGGCGTAAAAGTAACTGGTCATACATGGGAGTGTATTACATTCTGCCTACCTCTTCGGGGCTTGCAGGCGTGAGGTTACGTTAAGAATCTTCAACTATCTTTAAAAACGTTTTTGATCGTAAAAGCCTCCCTAAAAAGTAAGATCACTAGCCTCCGATGGTATATATACGTTACACAGCCAGTCATCTCATTCATTTCTATATTCGGATTACTCGTTCTCGTATATCGCGCGGCTCGTTGTCGCTAATGTGTTCCATTTATCATCCGTTCGTCCGATATTGAATTTTCCCTTCGAAATGCAACCTCAATTTTTGGCACCTTGTGAAATACACAATCATATTTCTTCGAGAGTTCATGTCATTATTTGATACATGCAGTTTTGTAGTGGGTTATAATTATAGTGGTGTGCTTTTAGTCATAATATAGTGGTATCTTTAATTATAATTACAGTCATCTTTACTATAATTATTGTAATCTATTTAGTTGCAATTGTGGTGACATCTACAACTATAACAATAGTGATTTTTCTAGTCTTGAATTACTCTCAAAATGAGTGTTTTAGTTATTTCCTTACTGAGGTTTATCTTATGTTTAAAATAATTAGTTGCGGATTGCTGACTCATATTTAAAATAACCAGTATCGGCTTATACAGTAAAAATTAAATGTATTCTGATTTTAATTTACCCACCCTGATAAGTTTAATTAATGAAAGTTCAGATGAGGATATACATATATTATTTATAATTCGAGGATATAACAGTTATAGGACTAAGGATTTCTGGAGGAAAAATATTTCTAATAAGGTAACATATTATTATGTATATAGGTTCGTCATGTTCGGCGTTCGACGATAGGAACAAAACTAATGTTTTACTATAAAGGGCAAAAATTTACACTTTATGTATGAAGTGAAACTATAATGAATTTGTTTGGTAGATACGTCTTTTTTTCTGACTTGGAATATATGGTATATGACATTTTTGCTAGAGAGGCTCTAGTAAATATATAGCGTACATCTGTACAACGATCTGCCTACCTCTTCGGGGATTATATTCGTGAAATTAGGTACATTGTACAGAATAATTCAGAGCTTTAATTATTTCGCTAAAAAGAGATTATACCATAATTATTATGCCTTGAAATATTACTACTTTTGCGGTGTTAAATGTAGGCTCATAATATATTGTCGCAATTAAAATTTTCGTACTGTGACCTTTTCTCGGTGTAATTGAAAAGATTTTAAATATTGTGACTTGTCGCAGTCCTTGCTAACCTTTGGTTAAATTTTTTCTGGCATCTAAAGCACCATTAATATTCTAAAACTCTTCGATAAATCGAGAATAATAGTTACAAAGTCCCTTTAGCGTTAAATTTTAAAATAACCAGTACAGAATTTTGACGAATTTTAAACTTGAAATTTAGTTGGATCGTAAACTTTGACATTAAAGGGACTTCCTGTTTATAATGAATTACTGTGTACTATTTTTTTATATTTCAGACCGATCAAATCTGTGTCAACAGAATCCACAAATAAGAAACGGCTTATTAACTTGTGTTTCTTGTATTTGCGAAAGTCAGCAACCTCATTAAAGAGTCGAGGCTCTTTTGCAAATAAATAGCATTGAGTAATTTATTTAAATAGAACTGAGGAGAAATCTTTTAAACTCGTTTATAAACAGGAGTAATAATGGTGCATCTTTTGCAAAAGACAGGACCGTGCAGTAAAGTTTATGGTATTTTATTGAATTTGCTATACAACAAAAATAATGTTGTCTTGACATAAATTTTAGTTTTCTAGTCACTGTAACTGTAAATTTTACATGTGGCTTTTATGACTCTTCTCCCATGTACTTCTAGATCATATTGTGTTCTAAATTCTAACGTCCAATAACTCCTGCTACAACGAGTATTCTCATAAAGCACTCACTGCAAATTTCAGTGCTAATGGTATGTTAGATCAAAACACATTGACATTAATTTTAGCCATTCCAATATCAGTGCTAAAGTAGGGTGCTAAATGCTAAATATCAATATGCTAAAATGAGTATTAGAAACTAATCTCAAACAATTCAATTCAAAGTTGTTCATAAGCTATCCATTGCGATAACGATATTACTTTTGAAGTTTGTCGTCATACAAACCCTAAGAAGAATTAAGAAACTATGTTTCATTGTTATTATAAACGCATATTATAAACGCGGGAAAACTTTGTGACACTGATTTCCACGTGGACGATACCGCGGGCACATCTAGTAAGTGAATAAATTACGTTCATAGATTTTGTAAGCAAAAATGAAAGTTATTCTATTGTTATATGTATAATAAACTCATAGATAAAGTTGCCACTTTTTTGTGTCCTACTGCTGAACTAGCTTACCGCAACTGCGAAATGTCTGGAACATATACCGCAATGCTGCTCCAATGCGCATTAACTGATTGATATACCTACATATATTATATTAGCTTACTTCAACTCAAAATTTTATGACGTACCTTTGCTTTCCATGAGGTCGGATTGTAGTCTAATTTTATCTTACCACGTAAGTTAAAAGATAATATAATATGTATGGCTTGTCTTTAAGCCTTATATAACATAAAATATTATTATATCTGTATTTCCTCCAAAGGGTAAGCAGAATGTATGTAGTATTGCCACTCTTCAATAGTCATATTATACTTCCCATGTAATAATTACCCATAAGTCTATATAATAATTATCGATAATTTATTTATTCCCTTTACATTTTTGATATAAATTTTTATATTTTCTTCATATCACAGTATCTTGGAAAAAGTAGTCGTGAGAAAAGCTGCATATGACAGATGTGAAACGTAACATGTGACCTATAAACCCAGTACAGAAAAGTGGTTTGTCATATTTCAAACAGATATAAATTTTAAAAGTATTTCATTCTACAGATAGAATAACGAAAAACACTATGTATTGTTAAATTGAAAAGCTGTATTTTCTGTACAAAGCTTACTGCGTTCATATTTACGCATAAAACATGGGAGTGTACTACAAACCCTTGACTATCTCTTCGCGTATTAGAGGCTGATATGACGTCATAAATTGGCAATTATTAAAAGGCGCGAAAAGCCATACTCTGCGATCCGCAACCCACATGACCAGTGTTTAGATTATAAACAAAAATCTGTCAAAGGAGGTTCTATATCTAGCAGTGGACTTAGGCGAGTTGATGATGTTGAAGGATCATTGGTTGATATTCAAAATCAGATTAATAGTAGACTATGGCAATTAAATTGAAATATATTTTTAAGACCAAATTTGGAACAACTGAAACTACATATGAAAAGTTCGATTCGTTGTAATTATCTCAAGAGTTAGGTATTAATTTAAATAAACGATTTCGAATTCTGTTCTTAGATTGGATAGTCTATACGGTGTCTAGTCCTGTATTTTAGTAGAAGAGGCAAGGTTCAATTTAATCTTGACGTTTAGTTGGTTTCAGATCTAAGCATTGCCTATTATTATCGTATATGCTTACCTTAATACATTAATGCAAATCTTTTTTTGTCACTGTTATTGTTTAGAAGCGTATGTAGGCGCGGGAGAAATAGTATTTATAGTATAATAAAATAATTGTATAATATTATTATTATATAAAAATAATTGTATAATATTATTGATACCTTGTTGCAAACTGAACGCTGAACACTAAAAAAGTAGTATGAAATTAATGAAACAATATAAAGTAGCAGTTTAATACGACGTGAGCTTCTGTTAGGTTAGGTTAGGTTAGGTTAGCATTTGGATGAAGAACGGATTATTACATGTTTATATAATTCATATCTCGCTCTCTCAACCTATGTTTTTTTATTAGGGTGAATAAGAAAAATTATCATGAATAAGAAAACTAGATTAGGATTGGAAACAGTCGTCTAAAACGGCAATTTTACAGTAGCTGTAAATGGCATAATAAGTTTTAATAACTTATTACATTTATCATTCTCAAGTACCTAACCGTTGTAACATGACGTTGTAGATATTCCTATATAAAAATAACTACGTTAAAAAACCCACTTCAAAACTAAAAAGTAAAAAATAATAAAGATTTCATATTAATTATATACTACCTATTATTTACATGTGATATTCACTAATAGGTTTGATGTCGGTGCCAAGCCAAGTTAATACTTACGTATACGGCTTTTTTTTCTAGTTCAACTCTTTACAATTACGGCTCTTTTTTTTCATTATTCTTCGTATTGATTAAGGTACAATTGCTCTTTATTAGGTTTATTTAGGAATAGGTTTGTTAAAGAAATTAAAATATAATTATTTGTTTAAAGTTTGGCACCGACTTCAAACCTATTAGTGAATAGCACATATAGTATATAATTAATATTACACATATAGTATATAATAGTATATTATTAATATTAAATCTTTATTATTTTTTACTTTTTAGTTTTGAAATCAGTTGTTTTTAACGTAGTTATTTTTATTTAATACTTTTTAGTTCCTTGCTGCACTGCCAAGTAGCTATGAGTAGACCTACAAAAGGTACTGCGCGCCTTAAAAAATATAGACCTCAAGAAAAAAAAGAAATTGACTTACATAAAATGTGTATATGTCAGATGAAAAAAACTACAACATGAAAATATTACTTACATGATACAAAAAAAAATTAAGTGTCACTGCTCGTAAACTGCATGCGTCCGCGGCGCGGTGCTTTAGACGACGACTAAGGGGGGGGCGGAGACTACCCTACCCCTATAGTCAACCATCCCCGGTCTCCCCTATTCTTAATTTTGCAACATTTTAATTTTTTTATTTTTTAAGTATTAGGTTTACCACCAAATTTTATCGGGTCCCCAAATTTTATCGGGAACATTTGAGAACTGCCTTGTGGTCGTATTGGTTGCAAGTGCGACTGCCGATCGGGAGGTCCCGGGTTCGATTCCCTAGTCAAACACTACAATTTTTTTTAAGTTAGATTTTCTAGTAGTGGTTCAGAGTCTGGATATGCATGGCAATAGGCACACCACCTATTCCATAGTGCGACGGAAACGTAACTGGCGAAACGTGGGAGTGTTCTGCATTCCTCTGCCTACCTCTTCGGGGATTACAGGCGTGAAGTTACGTAAGTTACAAAAATATATCAGCGTATTTCATCATAATACATAATATTTATCGCATAGTTCTAACAATTCTCTTACATTTCCCAACATTTCTCAGGATAGTGAATACTTATTTACTGTAATATCGAAAACATCTAATAACAGCAAAATAATATGACAAAATCACTGATATTTAATTGATAATGCCAGTACTCGCTCATTTACATACAAATTGATATTATGTCACGCAAAATGACTGGTATGGTCACTGGTATGGTCTACACGAGAGGTATTGAATTTTATTAAGGTAGTAATATAAAGATTAAAATGAGGACATTAAGAAAGAAACATTTATATTTAAGGAAGTTTGATATGAGAGAAATTTAATCTTATCTATGTTTTATGCAAAAACCCATCTGCGCCTGCATACGGGACGCACCCACTGCGCAAAGAAGCATTAATTTCCGGTTATGTTTATAACCGTTATATACACAGTCGCTGTTTGCTCCTGCACGTTCTAGGGTTCCTTCAAAAGTTTTAATTACAGAAAATGTGTATTTTTCGTCCGACCTTTAAAAATCAAATAGAAGATTCAGTTAAAAAATATATTGCAAAATATTAAGTCAGTTCTTAATTTATGGTGTATCTTATGGTGACAGTTGACAAATTGTTCCTTTGCTATTTTCACGTATGTTCCCTGACGCAGCCACAAACCTCACTGTTTGATGTTCGCGATTTGATTGCAGGGATTTATTCTCATGGTCAGATTTATAGACGGTTTCAGAAGTATTTGCACAGTGGCAACGTTTCATTCTACGACATGCCGGAGGGGAAATAACAAAAATAAACAAAAACAATTTTATGTTTTCATATTTTCTTTTAAAATTTGCCTTGATTTCTTCCGTGCATCGTTTCTTTTTAGTACTTAATTTATTTCAATATTTTAATGAAATATCAACAATAAAACAGTAGTTTGACAAGTGTTTAACCATAGCTTTTGTGATCGTGTTGACCATTTAAATCGTCCTTTTTCTAACAAATGATAGTGATTTAGAAATGGTAAAATGGCTTGCTAAGTGCTTTCAATTTGTTAAGATTGTTTCACGGCTTCATATTATGCGACAAAAAATCTTTGCACTAAGAAACGTTTTTTGCAATGCATTAAATGTTATTTTTAACCATTCATTTAACCATTCGTATTTTGAAATAAGACTTCCGTCGTCTAATTGGACCATAAAATAATTGATGTTGATTATAAATAATCGTTTATTTCGTCATATATTATTGAAATTAGTTCGTCTAGTGTCTATGTAATATCTATATATAAGTATAATATCTGTATGTAAATAAAATATATTTTATATACTTCCGAAATACGAAAAATATTCGTAACGTAATATCTATCTATTGATATGTACCAAGCCTTTTTTACCGCAATAAAAATACGAATAAAATACATTGCTGTACTATCCAGCACTGGAACAGTATTCTGTTTAATGTGTGGAAATATATCGTACATTCAATAAGCAATATTTTGATATTTTCATACCTTACGTGCACACAAATAAAATTTGGGCCATAATCATATTATATACACGAGTATGTGCGATAAACCAACCTGACTCAAGATTTGAGATTTAATTGGCCAGATACTTGTTATTTGCCTCAATCCGAACTGAAGTACTTGAAAAGACGCGGCAGAGTAGAACGTAACTAGGCAACGAATCGAAATAAATAGGTAATACATTATGTCGCTCGTGTAGAGTTTCAAATCTATCTTCTTAAAAAATATACATTATAAATATCTCATGCCGGCTGTGAATACTAAAGGTTTTTAAATATTATACTTACAATAGTATACTTAAAATGAATAACATGTTTTCACTCACACGCATCAGTAGAACTAAAGGGCCAGGGAGAACAATGTATTTATTAAGATTGTTTATTTATTATTGTGTGTACAGGGATACAGATATCCTAAGATGCGACTAAGCACAGCATAGGTGGTGCGAGAAGCTGTGCTCTGTGATTTTCAACCCACATGCCCAGCGAAAGGATTCTGACCATAACCCCTAAGGGGGGCCTATGTCTATCAGCGGACTGCAATTAACTGTAATTGAATGATGATGATTATATTTGTTTAATGTTAATTGATACGGCAGCATACTCCTTACATTAATTATTACAATAATTTACATTACATAATATATAATACAACATCAAACATGCTTGTGGATTAATTAATGAATGACAATGATAAATAACAATGACAATAATAGTAATGATAGTAATAAAAAACATTATTTAAGACATTTTTACTAGAACAGGAGACTCACAAAATCTCAAGCATACATTATACGTAGATTATAAATATACGCGGGAGAGCAGAAAATGAGAAAATAGTGATTCTAAAGCTATTACACTAATCAGAAACTGAGCTGGTGCTGCTCTACGTTCGCGACTGAAGGGCTCTACAACTAGTTTTCACTTTCAATTTCAACTACACGAACACGGCAAGGACTGCACATGCTTACGCTCTCAGTAAATTATCATTTTATAGATAACAAAGTGTAGTCTAATTACAATTTTATTAATTTGAGAACTCTTTATTTTATATTATATGAAGATAAATTGGACCTTGTAAATTAAACCCAAGTTACTTTATTTATATACATTTGATTAAACAAAGTTTTCGAAAAGTATTTATTAAAGCTTTTTATCCAAAATATCAACATTCGCTCATCTGTATGTTTAGAATAATATAATATTCAGATCAAAAATAATCCTCGTGTAACTATTTTTGTTCAAATTTGATCTGTTTTAAGTTAATGATATGATTTGAACTTTTGCATAGTTTGTGATACATCATCTGCTTATTGCCGATCACTGCAGCACACTGGTCTCCTCTGAGGAGTGGTGCTAATAATTCTCAGAACAGCCTGTGCCACCACCTTCGCTAGTGCTCGTCGGCAGCCAGCGCATTTAGCTGTGCCTCGGTAAGACGCGCTGTACTGCGATCTGCCTGCGATCTTTTGTTATTACATTACATTTTCTAAGAAGCCCTGAAACGAATAATCTTAAGCGGTGAGTAATTACACTAATTTCTTTTAAAATAGTATGGTTTATGCTTTTTGAGTGATCGTTGTGTTAGTTATGCCCCTTGTGTAAAGTGTATTGCCAGTGCCCGATCTAGCTATTTAGCCGTTGCGGGCAAAAATAATGTTCGCTGCCCTTTTTAACACCGTATACATTATGAGCTTGCTATTTCAAAGATGGAATCTCGACGTTGGTGAAAAATCCCCGTCAAAAACGGAACGAAAATGAGTTCTTACTTCAGAAATGTATTCTTAATTGAAAAATTATTAGTTTATGAAAAATTATTAGTTGGCTCCTTTCTTTTATTTAGGTATTTTTCTTCTTTCATCCGGCTTAGTTTGCTTAAGTGCTGTATTTTAATTTACTATGGAGATAATACTAATAAAAATTATACGATATGACAACTCTTTAAAACATGTTGGCCCATCTAAAGACTTATAGCCTTTTTTCTCAGGCCGCTAAGCATGGTATGATTATGAGATTTTTCTCTCCTAGACAGAAATTTGAGGACTTCGTGTGACCACCAGGTACCTTAAGTTTTGCCCCTTCATTTATGTCGATCTGGGCATATGCCCGGCTTGCGCCCGCCCACCCCCTAGATCGGGCCCTGTGTCTTGCTGTATGCTAAAGTGAAGAGAAACCCATCTAAAAGTCTCAAGGAGCGCTGAGACTGAATTAATTTTCGGTATAAAACGATAAGAGCGAGCGAGTTCGCAAAATCGAACAGTAAACACTGCGTATCTCGTATCAGTGAAAGCAATTACATTTGCCATAAGGGTTCGTTCACATTTGCAATTAGCGAGTGGTCCAAAAACGTGCAAATCGTTAACCGCCGCCACCGAGCGCCGTGTCTTTGCATATTCATAGCCTGCTTAAAATATTTTAATACAGGTCGTCCTCCCGCACACATCCGCACGTTTTTACTAATGTAGAATTTGTTTTGAAATGAATAAAAATATGCCAGTGCTGGAAATTATTTTTCGATGACAATTACAGTCCGCTTTGTTTGCCCACATTAAATAATTTCTTTCGCCCGTGTTTAAGCTCTTTGTAATTAATATATGAGCATACGTTTTATTTTTGGTATTAATTTAAATATTTACGTATTTCTAAGTCGTGACAATTTTTTAATGAAAACTTAACCAAAATGGGTTTTCCTCTTTTTTGGAATTTATCTTTGGAAATTTATTATAATAGGATTATGGAATTATTAACTTTAAAATTATTAATATTAAAATTAATTTAATTATTTGTGTAGTAACTAGAAGACTGTACTTCGCGTGCGGTTAAGGGTGGGATAATACAAAATTTTCATAAGTTTTTCTATTCTTTGTATGGATTGTTAAGCTGTTGCTGTACTTTTGTACCTCTCGAACAATCGTTGGGACGGCTTAATAAACTTCATACAGTGAGTTTTCTACTAACTTTTTCCTGTAATAATGTGCAAAATAGGACTGGGTTCAAAAGAGATCAAGGAACATATGATTTTATATTCTTACAATCTGTCCTTATTACTAATATTTAAACGACATTAATACTGATGTATAATGTATAAACAGACATATGTATATCCTAATGTTAACAAGACGGAATATCGCACTTGTAATTACCGAAGAGGTTAGCACAGGAGTGTAGTTCCCTACCAAGTTTCACCAGATGCATTTACACCGGGTACACATACATACATGCTCCGCGCCACTAATAGAAACCACAATTTATATATTCTATCCGTCTGATTAATGGTTTAATTAATCATTGAGGTAATTTAACATTAACTAATAACATTAAAAGCTGACTTAGCTCTTTGTCTAATGGTTAGTCACCCTGACTATTGAGCCAGACGCCGTAGGTTCAATTCCTCACCAAGATAAATATTTGAGTAATGGACAAGAGTGTCTGTATCAAAACAACGTCGTACATTTTCGTCGACATTTATAATTTTATTTTGAAATAACTAAAAATTGTTTATGTTATGTTGAAAATATTATGTCTACGTGTTGCCTATCACTCACAATACTCCTCGGTTTCTTTTTGTAATATAAATAACGCGTAATAGCCCAATTTTAACAATCGCTTTTTTATTCTAAGAGAGGTCTCATTACTTGGGTATTTATATTATTACTTCCTGGAAAGATGTCTGGATACTGTAATGTTGTACAATTTTCCATTCTTCGCTCCCTGTTATCGAGGATTTCTTCCGCTTACACCCTCTTCCTTCTCCGAATCCACTTTAAAGGGTATTTACGTATAAGGGTTTCTTAATTGATGCTAGTACAAA
>DWEJ01000145.1:0-20562 GCA_018245835.1 Mysoria sejanus stolli | reverse complement strand
AGAGGATTGCAGTAGACGTCCTCGCGGGCCCGCTAAGGGACAGTGACGTGACAGTGACGTGACGTGGTGTTGCAGACAGTGACATGCAGCTGGAGACGAGCAGTAGCGAGGCGAGCGCGGTCAGCTCGGCGCCGCTGTCGCAGCACTGCGCCATCTGCGGCGACCGCGCCACCGGCAAGCACTACGGCGCCTCCTCGTGCGACGGCTGCAAGGGCTTCTTCCGCCGCAGCGTGCGCAAGAACCATCTCTACACGTGTCGGTCAGTGCCCACACGTGCCCACACGTGCCCACACTCCGCACACAGCCACCCACCTCACTGAGTGTTGAGGGACCCTGATCTTCAGTGGATATTCTAATTAGTGTGCACGGATAAAGTCCATTTACTTGGAAGCTTTTCATAAATGGCTTTCTGAGCTATTGATACATATTCGTCTGAAGCAGCTACATATCTTAAGTTGCGACCACATACAAATGGACACATTTCATTACAATATGAAAACGTTTGATTTTGTCGTTTTGTTAGTGAAGATTGTAGATATTAATATTTTAGATCACCGTTAATTCAGTGGCAACTAAATTTTTAGCAAAATTCGAAATCATTGTCATTAATTAGAGATGATCCTGGGGGCGGTAGAGTTTTGGCTTTGAAAAAGAGCTGCTTTTCAAAGTTGGTAACATACTACGAGTAAAATTTGGACGGATGAAGCTGCACCGTTCAAGTTATTGCAATTTCCATCCTAATGAAACTTCAGTCGTTTAACATTTCTTTGTTAATGTGATATTTTCAAACGATTCATGTAGGTACAAAATTAATAAAACATAACCTCGCCTAACCTTTAACCTCCACCCTAATAATTCTATACATCAAGCATGAAATGACTCATTACAATATATAAACACAAGTCAGCAACAGGAACTGAAAATGTGACGCATTTGCGACAAAACAACTAACTACGAACGATATTATTTGTTACAGATTCAGTAGAAACTGCGTCGTGGACAAGGACAAAAGGAATCAGTGCAGATATTGTAGGCTAAGGAAATGTTTCAAAGCTGGAATGAAAAAAGAAGGTATGGATACATTTTACACGTGATTACATATGACTAAACATGGAGCTGAGGGAACGCTTACACGTGTACGGCGTTGCTTAATATAATTAGGCTTTTATTTTGTACCGACTCGATGGATGTGGGTAGCCTCATAAAAATTAAGATACGAGCCGATCCAATTTCGGATTCAAAAGTAAAAAAAATGTATTCAATATTTTTGTTATTGGCAAGTACATATTGTTTTGATGTATGAATTGTATTATTGTTGATTTTGACAATAATCTGTTACGCGCATCTGTTCTGATCATTGTTTTTAAGATATGTAATGTAATCACTGATCCTTATTATACCAAAACACTGGGCTTATTATACAAAACAATGGGCTTTTCACCCTTATTATACAAAACAATGGGCTTATCCTAGGCTTGCAGGGGCCCACCAACCATGCACGTGTCATGCGCGTCGTCAGTCGGAGTCGCATACAAACGGCATTAGAAAAACAAAATTTTTATCAAGTAACCCTTAAACATATATTGATGTATTCTCAGTATGTATTTCTTTGCTAAATTCGTATGCAAACACTCCATAAACATCAAGTGATATAATTCGCGAAATACATATTATTCACGATGCAATGTTTCCTCTTGTGGCTCTTAAAGCTCCATTGCATGAGCATTACAAGGAAGTATTCCTGTACGTACATGTGTAAGTGTAAACAGATGGAAAATACGCAACGATGCTATTGCAAATATGCATGTGTTCATGTCGCTGGGATCCCTTCACATACCATGTGCCCGTATAGCGCGCAGACGCTGACTTGTCACCTTGCTATATGACGTGATAGCGAAGTACGAACGCTTCGCAGCCAAGTGCAATGTGTTGAATCGGAGAGCAAGAGGGGTAGCACAGCTGCGCAAGTGTCAAATTGATTTCTGCGTTTATACTCATGTTTATTATACACATAACAAACACTAATGACATTTGCTATCCCTTTAACCGTTCCTCCCTCGGACGCGGCTCGCCTCTCAGTATGAGAACAATTAACGCCCTGCCGAGTACAACCCGCCCGCAACCTGCCGCGGGTTGGCGGGCAACAGTAGGTACGTATGCAGTGGTGGTATGTGTAATGAGTGATAAAACAAAACGCCCCGGTCTACAAATATAAACATACAAGAATACATCTGTCCATGACTACTCGTAATTAACATCACGACCATTCAATATTAAAGTGAGTAATTAAAGCACGCAGCCCACGATTACTATTATCATTAAAAAAAACTTTCTGTTGTTTGCCTGTCTGCCGACTGCTTCATTGCTCGTGTTGATTGGCAAACGTGAGTGTCGGTCAGAAGGTCCCGGGTTCCGCACTACTGGATTTTTCTAATTTAAATTTTCTAGGAGTCTAAAAATGTCCCTGATATGTGGCTACCACCACTACCAGGCTACCACCAATCCTGTTCAGGCATGATGTTGCATTTCTGTTGTTCTTGTTACGTCATCGCAGCGAAGCACCTAGTTAACTTCTGCGACTTATACGTCTTATATCCTTTGAGACAGACAAAATGCCTGACGATTATTTAACGGCTATAAAAAATCTTGTATGTATAAAAATGTACGGCTTAACGTACTTCCGGCTTTAACCGCGGTTTAAATCTATTCTGAATTGAAATTGAGGTGATTAATTTTATGGCACCCGCTAACACATCGCATAAAGGTGTTTTTTCATGTTTTCATTATCTGTAGTATTTTGTTGACTGTTCGTCGACCCTGTTACTGTTTATAACCGGGTTGAGTAGGATCGATTTGTTCATTCAACGACACACAATATATATTCCATTTAATTAAACCATTATGTGACAAAGTGTAGGTATATTCGTACACCGAGATTCATCATACTTGATTACAATCATTATTGCATCCCTAATAAAGAAATTATATTTTTTTAATTTTACTGTATCTAGATAAGAGATATTTATGCCGGCAATTAAAAATTACCTAAGGTGTACATCAGTTTATCATTACGGCAGGTCGTCTCGCGAGGTAGGCAGAGGGCACCGCACTTCTATGTTCTACGTTCACCAACTCTCATGCTCACTCAACATGCAAGAACTGATAATTTTTTTAATATGATTTCCCTCGTTATCTATCAAGTTCATTAAAGATTCCTACTTGACGATACTTGAATAAACATTTCCCTATTTATTGGACTATTCCGATCGTCAATATAGATTTAGATCGTCGAGATAACCGCTCCGTACAGATGTATTATTCACTTGCACTTTTACTTTCCAAATATACTTCAAAAGCATTCAGTTGATTTCAGAGCTATTAAACCTTATTTTGCGAAACAAGTTATATTTCGATTTGGCTCGAAATAACAAATAGACTTCAGTATCTAGTTACACTGGCTCATGTTCACACACAATGGAGAGATTTAATTATTTTTTCCACTAACGCTAATGTACTTTAGTTTTAAGTGTTAATTACTATTTGAAACTGATTAGCCGAAATGTCTCCATAAACAATGTCGTTTTAGTGTATTGTCTGTGTATTGAAGACAAGCGGTAAACAAGCTAGGATACCCTTAGCCCTTATCTCGAGGAGGCGCAAGGACCGTCACCACAGCAGCCACTCCGCAAGCTTCAATAACCTCGTGTTCATACGCAATACGCCGCCGCCGCTGTTATTGAATACAATTATACATTGCACGCTGAAGTACGACTTAATACATTATGTTACTCATGTTTATAAGCAGCTAAGAGTATAGCTATACGGTAGAATTCCTCACCGATTAAGTAATGACTTCCTGAAATATGTAGTAATACAGTGTTATTTAAATGTTATTGTTCCCAGTGACCGCAGTATCTGAGATTAGTATGAACTGTACTGGGATTTCGTAGTTTCATTATTACAATTATAGAGCACGCGTTTCATGTTGTTATTTTACCCATACGTGTGGCAATACATAAATTTATTATTTATTTATTAAATACAAATATAATTACTTTTCAAACACTTAAATACCTTTTTGTTTTCATACAAAATATTTGTATATATGATTGTAATATTCTGCACAAAATGCGCTGTTTGCGAAATGTGCAAACGATAGTTACTTTTTGTTTAATTATTAATTCCAAGGTCTCTGCACTTGAAACTTAAAAACCGGTTACAATATCCATGCCGTTAAGCTGCTTGAGTGATGCCGCCAAATAATTGTTACACTTATCTCTCTCGTCCATCGACTGAGAGCGAGTCGCTTGGCGAAGTGAATGGCTGCTGGCTGTTGAGATGGCTCCTGTAAGTAACTGTAGTGTCCTGGCGCACGCGCAGCCGTCCAGAACGAGCGAGACCGCATCAACTGCCGGCGGCCGTCGTACGAGGAGCCGGCGCAGGCCAACGGGCTGTCCGTGGTGTCGCTGCTCAACGCCGAGCTGCTCAGCAGGAAGGTCATCGACGAGGTGAGACATGCACTCCATACAATAGCCTACACTCCCAAACAAGAATGGCTTATATTTCAGACCTTTGATTAGAGCTTTAGGTCTGGACTGTGTTCATTTACAGTCACTAACACTTGCCATAACGGTGAATAAAACATCCTTGGAACCAGACCTGCCTCCTCAGTGTTGGCGAAGTATACGATACTTCTGCAATACGATCTTGAAGATCTCCGATCCATATAAGACACATATTGAGTCCATGCAGATTTAATTATTGGATGGAGGTGCTTATTAAGGTGCTCAAAATTATTAAACAATATTTGATACACTCATGACGGATTAGGTAAATAAAAAAAGCAGTCCAAGTAACGATGCTTCGATAAGTCCAGACAAAGAGACAAAAGTCGCGACAAAAGAATGGCTACATTCTCTAATAATGTGTATTAAAATACACGTATATTTCAGAATGCTTGTGCGAGTGTGCTATTTATCGGTCGCGCATTTAAATGGAGACTGCTCAGACCTGCTTAACTAGAGCCTTGAGCGCAATCGGCGCCATTACGTTCAAAATGACTACACGTGGTGTTAGAGAAAAAGAAAAAATATGTAATAAAATAACCTAGAACGAGTTCCGCCCTTTACAAGGTTACACTGAACAAAATTCTTGTTTAATTAATTCTAAAAATTACAATTTTATTTAACACCCGCACCAGTCCGGCAGTGACCTCCTGTATAACGGCTGCCTCAAGAACAATTTACGTTTGTAATCGCCTCCTATTTTTAACAAATATACATTTTTTTGCTTCCGTTTAAATGGACCTCAACGGAAAATAAAAAATAAAGATTATTCTTGTGTTAAATTTCACAAGTTTTATAGTAGTGATCATGTATAAAGTTGTCAATAAATTTGCGTGCTCGGTTCCTTAATAGATTGAAAAACCAAACATGGTAAACCTCTTTAAGAGATCGGCTAAAACCAATACAACAGTAAATACTTTACGCATACAGCACAAGACACGAGTTACCTATTTATCTTCACGCCTGTAATCCCCGAAGAGGTAGGCAGAGGAATGCAGAACACTCCCACGTCGCAAACGTTTTTACGTCCCACTATGGAATAGGTGGTGAGCCTATCGCCATCTATCGGGCACATATCCAGACTCCGAACCAGAATTAAATTTAATTTTATATTTTCTGGTATTTTTCCAGAAAATTTTCTAGTAATTTTCTAAATCAGAAATGTTCCAAATTAGAAAAATTGTTTTGTAGTGTTCGACCCGGGAATCGAACCCAAGACCTCCCGATCTGCAGTCGCACTTGCAACCATACGACCAACGAGGCAGTCAAGTTACCTATTTATTTTTTACCAATAATGTAATCCATGTCGCACAATTCCGTGCGCGCGCCGCTCACCCGTGCGGCGCACGTGTCAAAGCCTACCAAATGTCAACACGCCTATTATCTACTATAGCTAAAGATGTAGTGAGTAAAACCTACGCATTTCCTCACATCCACACGAAAATAAAATGACTATATTTATTTTCGTGTTAAAAACAGTGGTACGCTGACCACAAATGTGAGACATTAAAAAATATCAGTATTATAGACAAAATGCTAATAAAATGTTCAAAAAGATATGATTCATAGAGCTTTTATAATAGTTTGTTGAGTGCTTGCGTTAATCTTGTACGATGAAGCCGGTAGCGCATTGCCGCCGCCTCCGGCGTTGGACAAGTGGCCACGCGGCGGCGCACACGTGTTACTCGCAGAAGCTAACCTGACACCGGGCTAAGGTAGACGTTGGTAGCGTGGTGGTAGAGGCAGTGCATGCCTCGCAAGTGCAGTGCTACTGGTGTTGATGACAGACCAACAACGTGACGGATGCCGAGATCAACAACCGCAATCTGGCGAAGATCAACGACGTGTGCGACTCCATCAAGCAGCAGCTGCTGATCCTGGTCGAGTGGGCCAAGTACATCCCCGCCTTCACGGAGCTACATCTGGACGACCAGGTTTGATGACACTGTTATAACTACACGTATTTCTTCTTTTCCAGAATTAAAAAGGGTTTAAGGCTTTTGTAAATGTCATAAATAAATGTGTTACGTATCAAACTCAATAACACTGAAAAATATGTTAGTGTAGCCGTAAATTTGACATTTCTTTCGACTGTGTCGTCGGTGCACACTGACGCCGAGCGGCAAGTTCGCCGCGCGGTGGATGTCAGTTTCGGTTGCCGTGCGTCCGTTCTGATCTGGCAAAGCACATTTAGAAGTGTGGACTATAGACAATAACGTTACTTGTGA
Organism: Mysoria sejanus stolli; assembly: GCA_018245835.1. Taxonomy (NCBI): domain Eukaryota; kingdom Metazoa; phylum Arthropoda; class Insecta; order Lepidoptera; family Hesperiidae; genus Mysarbia; species Mysarbia sejanus. Next base: position 13,769 of record DWEJ01000145.1, on the reverse strand, counting down.
GAGACTGTACAACTTATAAAATAATCAGGTGCCAATAGTTTAACGTTCGTCTTTCACATGACACTCATTTCGTTCAATCATTGAAATATATTTAAATTATAGTTATTTAACATCGAGAAAGCATTTTTTGAAAATGAATGAAAAAGGTTAAGCCTTAGTTCAGATGACCGCGCGGAACTATCAGCCGCGCGGTACAAGATCACACTAAATAATGCGTATTGTTCATATTGCCGCTATAAAATCCATAAACAAATTGCCTCCTCCAAGTCTATTCTCAAGTATCGTGGACCCCAGACTGCCGCGCGTACCTACATATTCTGTCATGTGAATGCTCCCACCGCGCGGTACCGAGCGCGGTACCGAGCGGTCATCTGAACTAAGCTGAATCTGAATATTAATAATTAATAATCTTATGTTTCGGGGCTGAATTGGTATCGCGCTAGCGCTAATGGTAAATTACACAAAGGGTGACTGTGACCCGCGAACACCGCGGCGCAGTGGCGCTAGTGTCGCGGCGCGGCGACGCTAGTGTAACGCTGTGGGCGCAGGTGGCGCTGCTGCGCGCGCACGCGGGCGAGCACCTGCTGCTGGGCTGCGCGCGCCGCTCGCTGCACCTCAAGGACATCCTGCTGCTCGGCAACAACTGCATCATCACCAAGCACCACCTCGGTACTCATGACTTGCTTTGTACATGAACACTGGTTTGCGTAATCGTTTGTGTAGTGTCATTGTATGCTAGAATTTTTAATATTAAATGGTAATTATACGAGCTATGTCCGTTACTTTAGTTCTCTTACGGATAACCTCATTTCTGAGTCTATCCGCGAGAGAGACACCTAACATAACTGCGCGACTTTAAATTTGTGGACTAGCCACATGTAACCTAGCCTAGGGTCCACGTCTCGGCACCGTAAGTCATCACCGGACATAGCTCGGAGAATAAGCACGCTGAAGTGGCAGTGGCTGAAGAGCAAACGAGTCCTAGAGTGGAGACCGCGTCTCGGTAAGCGTAGCGTAGGACGACCTCCGGCCCGCTGGTCCGACATCTGTAGGATCGCCGGCAGACACTGGATCAGGAAAACGGAGGACCGAGCAAAGTGGCGCGCTTTGGGGGAGGCCTATGTCCAGCAGTGGACAGCTGTAGGCTGATGATGATGATACGAGCTACCTATAATATTATTTTAACACCGAGTCCTTTATGGGGTTGGCAGAGAACTCAGAGGTCATTAAACACGTAAAAAACCAAACCAAAAATTTGACTTTCCCAGATTTTACTGTTACAAGTAAACATACAATCAGGCCTTTAATCCCCGAAATTTAAGACAGGAGTGTAATACACTCGCGCATTTTACCAGTTATGTTTATTTCCTACTATGAAATAGGTGGTGGGCCTATTGCCATACACCGAGCACATATCCAGACTTCTGAGACTGCTAGAAAACCTAGACCCAAAAATAATGACTCGGGATTTGAAACCTGGACTCTCTCGATTGGCAATCGCGCTTGCAACCAACACGACCAACGAGGCAGTTGACAGTCAACATGTATTGAACTTCAACTGTAGCATATAAATAAAAAAAAATAGAAAAACGGCATTCATTCTAAAAACAATATATTTGCCTCTAAAATAAAAATATCTGTTTTCCCAAGTGCTTATCAGTATAACGATATTATTACCGCAACATTAGCTGCCATTAAAGATATTTCGAACTAACAAATGCAAATCTTATCGCCGGAGTGGACACGCCTTCGTACGTCCACACGTACAATGTATACGGAGTGTTTGTTGAACATGCCGTAATGTCATGTACATTCTAGTGACTGGCGCCGCATGGCCCCAGTTGCATCGCACCAGCTGTGCGTGTGCGATGTTTTCTTTGCGAGCTTCCAATGTTGTGATTAGATGTGGCACGTCACATGTCGCTACGACAGGACCCTGGTCTAAGATAGATTACAAGTATGCAGCCGTCGCCTGTCCAGTTCTAAATCTGTAAAAACCTTACTAGTGTGAATTCTCACCGCGTGTGAATGTGACAGTAAATAATTGGATTTTTCAGGCTTTTGGATATTTTGACGACAACGATGTTTTGAAACATACCAATCATTACTTTTATCTCGTAAAGACAGTCGCGACCAAAGCGCGCGCGATAAAAGGCTTCGTGGTAACGATGGGTTCATACTTTACGATATTGCAGTAGGTAATATGTTGCGCAATATTTATCCGACACTGTATCGCCTTGAAAACTATTTGCAATAATACAATACAGTAAACACTCCTTTAGGGACTCTTCAGGGATTACAGGCGTGATGTTACATTAGAATACAGTATATTGCTAGACTAAATTATGTATATGTCGTCCATTTTAAAACTTAACGTCTCTCCACTGTGTTTACGAATACATGGAAACTAGATATTTTGATGACACACAATGTCATGCAAACTTGTCCAATGTCACATCGAACGAATACAAACGTAAACAAATTTTGATGATGACCGGATCTGTTGACCAACTAGTGCATAATAAACACGACCGAGCCACAGAGCAGACGTGTCATTTCATACAGAACGCGCGGTCATCGCCATAGTAACTCAATTGATGCACTAATCACTCGATTAGTTGACTCGTTCGTGTGAAGCCGAGTCCGAGATCGCAATAAATCGCCGCACGCACACAAGAAAAATGTTGTCGTTTTACTTTCCTTCACACATTGAGATAAAAATTAAAGTGGAGGGGCGTTGTTCATTTTGAAATTAAATCTCTACATATGTTTGTACTACTCCATCTTAGTTTACATTCAAAGTTGATTTGGAAAATACATATTTAATGTTTTTGATTGTCCATCGGATAGACCTTCGGAATTATCGATTAGTTGGCAACTAATTAAAATGTTTCCTTTATCATTCCCTCCATCAAAATTTCATTTCCAATGAAATAGTAAGACGAAATGAAAGTGTTGTAAATCCTAACATAGAACAAAAAGCCTAGCAGTGGCGAGGACTAAGAGAATGTTGGTCGCAGACGGCAGGATGGACATCGACATCAGCATGATCGGCGTCCGCGTGATGGACGAGATCGTGAAGCCGCTGCGCGAGATCCACATCGACGACACGGAGTTCGCCTGCCTCAAGGCTATCGTGTTCTTCGACCCCAGTAAGTATTGACAGATATTTGTACCGACACGGGCCGTACGAGAACAACATGCAAAAATTGATCAGTTTAAAAATTAATATCACTATATCTAACGGTAGCAGAAATCCTCGCGGGAAATCTAGCAGCTTTGGAGTTTTCCATTCTGTTCTTCTAAAGTGGATGCAGTCAGCCACCGCGCTCTCGGGCTGCGTAATGGGTCAAGGACGTCCTGAAGGGAGACTCGTATTAAAACACTCCGAACATATCATTTGAAGTTCTTGCATGCTTGTGAACACTGCCCAGATACAATGATACAAGACAAGCCGATGACGTCGACCGATGTTTTCCGTAGACGCGAAAGGCCTGTCGCAGCCGCAGAAGATCAAGCAGCTGCGCTACCAGATCCAGATCAACCTGGAGGACTACATCAGCGACCGGCAGTACGACGGGCGCGGGCGCTTCGGCGAGTTGCTGCTGTGCCTTCCGCCGCTGCAGAGCATCACGTGGCAGATGATCGAGCAGATCCAGTTCGCCAAGCTGTTCGGCGTCGCGCACGTTGACAGCCTGCTGCAGGAGATGCTGCTCGGCGGTACGTCGGGGCTTTCCTCGTTGTTCAAAAGGAACATTTAGTTTAGGAAATGGTCCTAAGCTGCTGGGTTTGACGAGCCGGGACAGTAGGCAGGCATGTGACGACGTTCGGCATTCCCTTACACATTACAATATACCAAACATGTAACGGCGCGTTACGCAGCGGTTTCGTGTCCGAACAATAAAGATATTCGTCACTCGGCGGTGTCAGGCCCACCTACCGCGACGTAACGCAAATAAATATAACGTCGCGCTCATAATCCCCGGAGAGATAGGCGGTGGAGTGTAAAGTACTCCCAACGTCACCGGTCACGTTTACGTCCCACCATGGAATAGGTGGTGAGCCTATTGCCATGCATCGGGCACGTGTTCAGCCTCCGAGCCCCCAGTAAAAATGCAAGTTAGAATAATTCAGTAGTATCCGCCCCGAGACCGACGGCGCATGTGCGCAGGCGCCAGCGCGGAGCCGGCGGCCGAGGACGCGGCGCGCGGCGCGTCGCCGCCGCTCGTGCCGCAGCTGCCGCCGCCCGCTGCGCTATTCGACGCCGCGCCCTTCAAGCAGGAGCCCAACATGTAAGCCGCGCCCCGCGCGCCCCGCCCCGCGCACGGCGCGTGATCTATAGTATATACTGTTATAACGCTGTAACATTTTATATTTATAACATATTTACACTTATTATTAAAGTTTTACCTATATGCATTATACAATCGTAATTAATCAAATTATCTTAAACTTAGCTCCGATAAATATGATTGTTCATTAACTGATCTCAAATTTTACTCAATAATACTGCAACTCGATTCATACTGTTCGTTCTTGCATGAGGAATGCGACATCCGACTGTGCTATGAACCGTAATCCTGTTGTCGATTGTGATCGAGCGATATTGTTAAAGATTATGTTGGATATAACAGCGCATGTCGGGTCGTACGTACTGCCTGAGATATTGAGTCCCGGCGCAGCGCACACGTTGTGTCACGAGAATTCCTCGACTTGTGTGGTGGTGGTGGTGCTAACGAACGCCAGCGGCTGTCGAGCGGCTGTGGAGCACGCCGACCGACGTCACGGTGTTGTTGTTCCGAGCAGGAGCCCGGAGCACCCCTCGCTGGTGCTGAAGACGTTCGACGTCACCTTGTTGTAGCGGCCGCGGGCGCACACTCATTGTATTCGGTGATTGACTATGGCAGGTTTTTATATATAATTTACATAAATGTTTACCTTATAAAAATTGTGTTCCATGTTACAAACTTGAAATATTCAAGATCCGTCGGTAGCTTCGTCTCGAAAATATATTAATGAAGTAGCTCCTAATGTTAAACATATCACGCTCGATGTGGTCATGTTTGTACGTGTCTCTGTATGTTCGCTTGTGGTCATCCGACTGCATTGCCGATTTATAATTAAATTGAAAATGTGTTTATTTACATGTGTGGTCATAGGGTACTTTGCCTTAAAAATATATTTATATACACATTTTTTAGTATATATTTACACGTGCTTCGAACTAAAGTTCCACGCCATGTCGACCGTTGTCTACATACCTACATGTATGTTCGGTTGCTGGCTGTGCTGACATTGAGCAGTTTGTCGCATACAATGAAAATCTTGCACAAAACAGGTGTAAATGACATAAAATAAGTGGAAGAAATTATGTACACGAATTATTGAATAACAGTAATTATTTATATAACGTGTCGACTGTCACGCGAGCTGCGTCACGCGAGCGGCGCCGCGCCCCGCTGTGGCCGCAAGTAGTGTGGTCCGCGGGCTAGCCACGGAGACCCGTAGCAACACTACTGAATGAATAGGTTATTGGCAAATGGAGATGTTATTTATGTGAACAAATTTTATTATGTGTTACTAATTAGGTTAGATAGACTGTTTGTGTACGGAGGCGCGGGCTGGTGGCCACCGTTTTGAAAGCTTTTTATATATTAGGTAATGTTATTATTAGTTACCAGTAATACGTAGGTGTCGGTTATGATTCTTTACCATTTATTAAGCGTTTGAAAAATTGTTATATACATACACACAAATTGTAAATGTACATGTAATAATTGTACATGAAAAATTGTTACTTTCGGTAAAAGGCGAATTAGAACCACTTGTGTTTTTTTAAATGAATACTATTATGTGATTATTTTAAAATGACCGCACGCACCGTCGATGTCCGCTGCGTAGCAGTCTCAATAAAAGCCAAAAGCGCGGGATTTTGTAATCTTTGTCTTCAGATAATGACTATTGTCTTCAGATAATTGTTTTGTTTTTATATTATTTTAGGAATTTTATTGACTGTTAGTAAAAATGTAAATGCTCAATTCGGTACCCTTGTTGCGTAGTGTTTATTTTAGCGTTTCTTTGGTGAAAGTTTATTATGTAGGGAATTAGATCATGTGATGGTATGGAAGCGACAGAATTTACTAGGTACGGTTACGACTATAACAGGTGCCTTAACGCGTTTCGAGGTGTATTGTTGATATATGATGTACATAACTATGTTATGGATTTTGATAGATCATATTTTATTAGAAATTAATAAATCTGTTACTTTAAAACGCTTTTTATTTATCTGCACCCGCCGCGCGCGCTTCAGCCAGCCAGTCACTGGCCGGTGACACCTGACAATGACGAGCCAATAAGGGAACATGTGGGTGAACTACGTGACTTATTTTATAAAATTTTCGACCCCCTCCGGTGACCACTCGTAGTATTGCGAATGTGAATTTTTATCATTCCGAACGCAGAAAATAAAACAAATAAAAATATTTTTTGTTACTCTTGGGACGGAATTTATTGCAGAAAAATGTATAAACACGTAACATCATACTAGTATCGATATCCGCCTCACACGTCTTCAATGAACACATTCCCAGCATCAATCCACTTGGATACATCTCTTAAAGGCGTCCAAAATTTATTTGTTTTTTTTTGTATTGACAAGCATTGACAAGGAATCCTTGTAACATTTTATGAAAGCTTTATACAGCCGATTGTACAACGACAATATTGTCTACGCCTGTAGCACAGAGGCTCGTCGACTCGCTTGACAACTTCTCTAAACTGCAAACTGTCTGACAAACAGTGTCCGTTTTCATTCGATCAACTGACGTTTCCACATATGCGCGTCAGCGCCACCAACTGACAATTTAAGAAGCACTAGACACTCCGCGCCATATTCAAATATAGTAAAAGAAGCGCGAGATTTCTCTCGATGAATTCGACTACATGACAAAAATCTAAGCTTCCCCCCCTTCCTGTGATCCAGCGTAATATTTTAAAGAACTCCCTCACCCCCCTAAATGGGTTACGTAGTAAGGGTACGTTCCCTGAGACACAACAAGACAAAGTTCAACAAAAAATATTAAAAAGAAAACAGTATATGTCGTTGTATGGATCGTTGTACGATTGTCGAAGTTATCACGCATTTTCACACAATTTCTAAAATAATTTCCTAATATTTTTATATATAATTTGATATCTAAAAGTTTTGTGATTTATTTTTGACCTGAAAATGATAAGCAATTATGTCAAAGCTAATAGTAGTATGTAATCTACCTAAAATAGACACCTTTATGATCGCTTTTTTTCAAAAACAATGCAATATTTCTATCCAGCGGAAGTCAACAACGTAAAAATGATAAGTTAAATATCTCTAAAAAATACTTGTCTCTTAAATATCCTTGTGGCACTGAACACCATTTGTACACTATTTTGTACAATAAAACATTTGAAATCCTAGTAGATCATTACAGCTGTACTGCTATTTACGTCCTTGTGACGTCACACATGATATGACCGACGCCATTACGAAACTGCGTTAATGGCGAGATTTTGGGTATTTAAACTTTGAATATTGTTTTAATTGAAAATACAACATAGAACGGGATACCGGATACGACACGAAATATTAATTCAGTGTGCCTATAATGTTACAGAATAATTTAATTTAAAACAGTTTTCTAATGTTAGTTAAATACCCTATTGATCAAGGGCGGATCCAGGTGGGAAGTCATGGGGGTCATGACCCCCCCCCTAGGCTGGGTCCAAGACCTATATGGACCGCTAATTTAGATAGTTAAACAATGTTTTTATAAGTTTTTGTCACAATATACAATTTCATTAAGTACTCTCAATGTTTAATTAACTTAATATAGTACTTCACTATTGTAATAATAATTTTAATATGAAATAAATTATCGGGGAATGAACGCAACTAAAATGTGACACCCCTGATGCCAAGGCTGGAACCGTTCAGGGCTGGATCCACTCTTGCTATTGATGCACTAATCACCCCATTAGTTGACTTCTTTGTGTGAAGGCGAGTCCAAGTTTGCAGTAAAATTGCCGCACGCACACAAATAACATTTACAATATTTAAAGAGAACAGGGTAATGAGGGTCAACGGGTACTGGGCGTCACCCTCACAGCTACGAAACAGTACATGCGGGCGACGCGTGAACGGCGTCCCTCCCTCCGCTCCGGCTCGCGCCAGTCTGCGCCCGCGCCATCGAGATAAGCCTTTGTTTTGGTTTTGTGCTGCGCTCATGTAATTTTACGTCAAAACAAATTAAAATGTGTCCAATATATTGCAGTATGCAATTAACACCTTTACTTAGTTAAACATTCGAAATTAATAATAATAATAGTAAAAATTGTGATATGCCGGTTCAGATTATGTCCATGTTTTAAAGGTTTTATTATTATTTTGTCATTATTGTAATTGTGGGTAACGAGAGTCAAGTGACTCCATTACTTGCAAGTGGGTACTATTATTCGTAACTGAATTTGAATTACGTAATTTTTATTTCTTTCTAGATGCCGAAAGTACGCATAAGAACAACTGAAAAAGTTGAAGCATAAGAAATCTTCTGATGCCTGGAAAAGCTACTAAAGCTTGTTGGAGATTTTTCTATAAGAAATGCTGCTAAGGTATTTGGAGTCCCATTTTAAAGCCTTCAAAATAGGATAAGAAAAGGTTCTACCTTAGGACCACATCTAGGAAGATTCAGTCTTTAGTGCTGAGACTTGGTGAAGATAATGGCAAATATTTTTTATGGTTGCACTGCTAATCAATTTAAATAGGATTCTATATCAGATCTTCTGTATCAGATGTTGGCACTGACGACTTATGCTAGGACGATGAGGATGACGATGCAAAAGATGCTGGAAACAGATGCCTGGTATGCAACGATTTAAAAAAAAATGAGATGTGGTTCAGATGCTCCTCATGTTGGCTATGGGCTTACGCAAAATTGCATTGGGTGGAAGGTTATGTCTGCGATATGTGCTAGAATTTTTTTGACTCCCATTGGACTCCCATTGGGTGACCATCATTACCCCGATGTTGGTGTAATGGGAGTCAAATCTGTTTTTTTGTAACTTCTATAATATCCAAAGTTGATTACCAAAGGGACGAATGATTATTTCTAATGATAGTTAATTAAGTAAAAGATGTTTAAAGGCGGTTGTAATAAATGGCTGGTTTATAATTAAAATTTAGAGTTTCGCTTAAGTGACCCCCATTACCCTGTTCTCCTCTACTTTACACACTGAAAAAAAAATTGTGGAGAAGTGTTCATTTTTAAACTGGAAAGTTTCTAACATCGCGTACATTTTAAATATACAAAAAAATATTCTTTCAAATATTTTGCGCCTTTCACCAACTTCCATTATCCACGTTTGCTGCGCTATACTTACGTTATTATGAACAAACGTTTACAAATATAACATTGTGGAATGAATACTTCATTCCAGACGCAAGTGTATTAAAGGAGTAATAAAATAATAATAGGAAGATGTTTGCATAAATATTTATACATAATGTATTTTTCGCTTGTAATCCCCGAAGAGGTAGGCAGAGGAATGCAGAACACTCCCACGATTCACCAGTTACGAATACGGCCCACTGTGGAATAGGTGGTGAGCCTATTGCCATGCACCGGGCACATATCCACACTCCTAACCACTACTAGAAAATCTACAAAAAATACAATAGTGCTCGACTCCGGATTTGAACCCAAAACTTCTCGATCGGCAGTCACGCATGCTGACCACCGCGACCAACGTGGCAGTCTATGCTAGTAATACATATTCATTTTATTTCATAGATAACATGGTAAATTGACTATGATTACTTCAAATAGCACCTTCAATTTTTCATAATATACAACACAAAACGTAGAAACATTTGTAGCGGACTAACCTAAGCGATGTGGAACACCGGGAGCGGGCAGCCTTGTGTCGAGTCGCACACATCCACACTGCCGTGCGTACCCTTACCCGTACACTACACCAGTCACTACAAATATGTCCACACGTGTACAACATCAAACAGTTAATACATTTCATGAAAACCGATTTATAAAATATTAAGTGTCATACTACATCACATCGCACCAGCCTGTTCCCAATCACTGTCGCACCGGGCACCGCGCGCCGCGCGCCGCGCGCGGTGCACGCCCACGTAGCAGAACTCTGCCGCGAGCCCGTGCGCGCGCAGGTGCCGCATCCACTGCAGCTGTCTCGGCGACGGCTTGTCCGAGTCCGTCTTCACCTCCACGAACTTGATCTGTGGCCGTGTCAAAATAAACGAATTATTAGCAGCGGTAGCGAAAAAGATTCGTTAAATATTAACTACATATACTGGTATTGAGTTTTCATTTTTGTCTTTTCGGTGTCTGAACATGATCGATCTAGCGACGTTCTGTTATGTGACCGATTTATTCGCTGAAGTATAATTGTAGCAAACAGAAAGGGGATGCGATGACACTTTTCGGGAGCAGCAGCAGACTGAGACAGGTCGATGATGATGTACAATTACTACATAAACAAATCATCATCTATCTGTGGTGCGGGGCGGCGCACCTGCTGCCGGCGCTCGTGCCACAGCGTGAGGTCGGGGAAGCCGGCGGCGCCCGCGGCCGCGACGCGGCGACACAGCGCGGCGGCGGCGCGCGGCCCCACGGCGCGGCTCACGGCGCGCAGCTGCGGCCAGGCGGCGCGCCGGCCCACGCCCGACACCTCGTCTGCCGAGTGCCACGCGATTGCTTACTTGCCATACATTTTTTATGCGATTTAGCAATAGACAGAGTAGTTCATGAGAAAATTTTGGATGTATAAATTATTAAGCTTCGTGTAAATTAGTTAAAATATGACAAGAATTGTTAACAACATTGAAAAAATACACTTCTGGAAACTTTCACCCGAGACGCTGCCTAATTCCTTTGAAACATAAACATTTTGTACGGAGGGATACTCCTGTATAGGTCCACAGCGACGGCCGCGATGACGACAGCGATCACACACACAGCCAGTGGGTCCAACACAGTAGTCAGGTTAATGGCCCAAACACACCCTTGCGCTTAAAAAATATGGCCTTACATATATTATAATATCTAATATATTTTAAGAAAACGGCGAACTGCATATTTTTTTTAATTCAGTCACAATCTGTTTGCTTGATTCATTATAAAAGATAGATTACTTTAATAAGTAAATATAACTAATCATTTTTTAAAAATTATGAAGAAACACGATGGGCCAAGGACGTTTTAATCATTTCAGTTTGATTAATATATAGTCTGATTTGCTTAAAGAGGTCGATATCGGAAATGGTATCTCTAAATTTGCCCAAATAAGATCCAGAATATTTTATTTTTAACAGTTATGTTTTATTTAACACCCTTAACTTGAGAACCTATAACAACTAAGGGCCTCTTGACGGAATTTGCTACAGGCCCTGCGCTGGCTTAATTCGGCACCACACCACAGTACACGCAACTCTATATTCAAGATTTGTCTACTGTTTCATTAAGTTATAATACGAGGAACGATAGACATGAAATTATTTTATTCAAGCTACCGACAAGGTAAGCGGTCTGCGCCGCGCCCTCGCCGCGGTCGGCGAGCCTCGTGAGGGACTCGAAGGGACCTCGTATAGGCCCGAACGTCCGAAACCTGTCTGGTCATCCCCAAGAACCACACGTGAATAAAGCCGGTACATATATACTGGAGACAAACGCTCACTTTCGGGCCGGCTGACCCACGTGTGGTGCATCAGTTCCTCCACTTCCTCGATGGTCGACTCCTCGATTTTCTTGAGTCGTTCCTCGATGAGCGCCTTCCTGTTCTCGTAGAAGCTATCCAGAAACATGTCCAGTGGATATTTTTGGTAGTGCGACAGGAATATGCCGCGCACGCCCGGCAGTTGCGCGTATATGATGTCCCAGAACAGCAGGAAGAATATCGTCGTCACGATGCTGCCCTCCCAGTGCTCACCTGCAGACACGTTCGGAACATGTCACTGGTCAGTTCCCACTGAACATAACTCTGTAGCTATACGTTTGTCAGTGTGTCACTATATATTACCGTGCGTGTACTCTCCCGTGGACGTGTAGCAAGAGATACAGAAGTCCTCGGCTCCCTGTACCAGCAGCCCGTCCAACGTGCGAGTTTCGAACTTGATCTTGCCCTTGCTTCTGTTTAAGCTGCAAGAAGGCCGACATCTCTATACTAATAAGATACTTTTGAACTTATATCTCTTTTGGTAGGTTTCAGAGAACTGATCAGGATATATTTTTAGACAATTTAAGTGATACACGGCAAGATAACAAACAAGCATACTTTATACATATATTTTATGACAGACTCCACTGTTCACTTTCTCACGAGGCCGTACAGCCGTGGCCCAGACGTGTGAATGCAGACTTCGTACGTTCTTCCGCCTTGCTATTGACTACGTAGCAGTAACCTAACTGCGAATGCGAAGTTTGTGTGTATGTTTGTTACTCTTTCACGGTAAAATTCCGGAACGGATTTACATGAAATTTAGTATGTGAATAATAGATTACGAACTGTACGGATGTATGGATTATTGAAAAAAATAACATTAGGTAGGAATGAATTCTAAAAATTCCGCCTTCACTTAAATTTAAATACCTACAAAAATGTAAGTCTCTACGACAAAAATACAAGTACATACATAGCGTTAGAGAATTTTACAGATAATTTTGAATTTAAAGAAGAGTATTATAATGTTTCAAATGACGTCCAGCGAAATGCACGCGTTCGAAGCGGCCGCGACACTCACTCCATGGGCACCTTGTACACGTAGCGCGCGGGGAAGTCCCTCTCCAGCGGCGCGGCGGGCGCGAGAGCCGCGGCGGGCGCGGACGGCGCGGCGCGGCGGGCGAGGCGCGCGGCGCGCGGCCGCAGCGCGTCGGCGGCGCCGGGCGGCAGCGGCCCGCGCAGCGCCACCTCCAGCACGCGCGCCGCCTGCGCATTCACCGATACACATGCGGGTGATGTATCGTTACGCGATCGAACAGAGTAGAATCGAACACTACGACGTGTACGGTAAAATTAAGTTCCAGAATTTTCTACGACTTTCGACGGGAGCGCCGTCTCGTGTCGAGTACCCAACCTACACCTAGTAGAACAACCTGCAGTCTGAAGTATGACGTTTCCGCAAAAGCATTCTAAAACGATCTATAAAAAGGTGTGTTGGGCTAGGAGCACGGTCCGTGTTTGCGACACATCGAATTAACATAAGCGATACAAGCATTACAACGAATTGCGTGTAACTTTTCCGAAGTGATAACTGATAAATTGTGTTTCTACAACTTTTAAGCGACGAATTTATTTCTTGCGAATCTCGACTCGTAACTTTACGGTGTGAAAATACGTATTTTTGTAACAAAAGTAAAATTCTATAAAGCTTGCATTCATCACCAATACTAAGTAAAATAAAACAAATTAATTTCTAAGTAACTCAATTAAATGAATAAAAAATATCTAGAAGCGATAGTTATCCAATAAACGCTAGATGCACAAATATAGATACAAACATGACATACGACATGTGGTATTACCTAACATATATATAACATATATATTGACAATGTATTGTTTACTAGATAAACTCATACAAAATATTAGCTACTAAGTAAAGTGTTAACTATTAACAATATCTATATCTATATATTAATACGTGAAGCGTCGACCTTGTGCTCCCTTATTACGAACGGTGCGCGAACGGAAGACTATGAAAG
>DWEJ01000144.1:0-20578 GCA_018245835.1 Mysoria sejanus stolli | reverse complement strand
CTGATGGTTATAAATTATTATTGATATCGGTCAATAATAACTCTATACACTACATGACACTGATGGTTATAAATTATTATTGATATCGGTCAATAATAACTCTATACACTACATGACACTGATGGTTATAAATTATGATTGATATCGGTCAATAATAACTCTATACACTACACGACAATGATGGTTATAAATTATGATTGATATCGGTCAATAATAACTCTATACACTACACGACAATGAGGGTTATAAATCACACTGTTCAATATAAATGATACAGACTGCACTTCTTCTTGTCACATATATTAATAATTTTAATTACGTGCATTTAAAATAATAAAGATGTATTAACATCCGCCGATACGGACACGCATAAGAACATGGAGTCATGAACGATGATGAAGCGGGTCAGGTATGTAATATAAAGACAGTATTTACCACTGGGCACCTTGTTAGTTAAACTAACAGTATAATTTTGTAATAATATAATATTAAAATGAAAAATATAATATCACATAAAACCTATGTACTTTAGTGGTCCTTTATAATCAACTATTTTATATACTTAATTCAAATTTAATATTACCCTACATATGTATATCCAGTTGTCAAAGAGCACACAATGATCTTTAATCTAATGCATAAAATACAAAGAACGCACTTAAAAAAAACGAACAGTAATATAAACATAAACATGCGTTTACGAAGAATATTTTGAATAAGAAATGTAATATCAAATACACATCAACAACACCACAACAAACCAGTTGTCTTAACCGCCCTTGAGGGTTATTGCGATTCCAACGGGCACATAGCCCACCCTATGTGGATTCCACGCGATATTATCTACATCATCCCTCTCTGCTGCCTTGGAAACATCTATTCATCGTATCGCAGAATATCTCCGCCCGAATTAAAGATGTTCCATGGTGACACTCTTTAAGTACACAACAAAATAGCAAATTATATTGGCAGATCTATTGATAAAACGCTTGACCTTTTCCCCAATACGTACACTGATATAGCAAAACTGTTCATTTTTCTATTCTAAACTGTTGTATTCAGTGAGAAATATATGACGATTGAGTTTCATTCACATCAGAAGAGGCAACTTAATCGCTACTATTGTAGAAAGGAATGTCATAGCGTTTTATATTACAACAAGTGCGTTCAAATATTGAATATTGGTAACGAAAATATATTAAATATAAATTGTATTAAAATGTATAAAACTTTATTATTTTATTGTATCTTGCTTTCATTTCGCATATTAAACTATTATTTGCCTCAAAAACATTTTGACGCAGTACTTAACACTGCACTCGGGTCGTTTAAGTTCGATTTGGCAAACCAGTCCTATTGGCTTAGTCTAAAGATATGGCAACATATCATTCAATTTCATATACAGAATGTATTAATAACATTGATATTAGTCATATGAATATTTGTTAATGTTAGTCAAATTAATATTAGTCACATTAAGATTAGTACTATCAATCTATTATTTACACGAGTAATTCCTGAATTTGTTACTTCTATAGCATAAAACAGATCTATTATATCTCAGTACTAAAACTATATTTCACTTAAAACCTAAGTCCTATTATGTTACGAGGACAAATTCCCTAAAGTCCACCAAAAAACAAACAATATTACATTTTACAATTGCGACAAATGATACAAAATTGCAGTCATTTCATGAAAAGATAGGTCCATATTTCTAGCAAATTATTTCTGAATATTAACAGCTACAGCTTTATATACAGTTTCGACAAATCTCAAATTAATACCGAAAACTCGAAAAGGATTTACAACAACGTTTCACTACCACATAAAGTGTCTGACTGGTTTGATAATTTTTTGGGCCCAAAAGCACTGGCCCCTTTATAGGGGTACATCGCTGAGGGTCAGCGTAACGCGAGCGGAGTCATTAAACGGTCATAAATGCGCAACCAATATCTGTGAAACGAAGTCACAGCATTCTAACCACGCATTTTGGATGTATTCAGATCAGCGCTAGCCACAATCTGAGCAAAATACGAGTACAAACTGTCGTGGTAATGTGAAGAAAAATGACGTTAAAATGGCTTTCAGGGGTTTCATATAATGTTCTATATATCGTGGCAGACTATGGCCTTAATTCTCTTTCAAGAACAAACCTCACATCTAACAATGGAACGATAAAATTATTGGTGATCATACGACTTAGTTAATGTTTTTTTATAATCTAATTATTTATTTAGAATAACTAATAAAACATATATTATTAAAATATCACCTAAGTCTAAACGTTGCTTTACTCGCAGTTTACAATTGCAGTTCTTCATTGTGCACCCAGAAACAGAGAAAAGCCGGTCTTATCACTAACAAGCGATCTCTTCCAGACAACCTTAGGGTAGGAAAAAGCAGAGAAATCATTAAATACAGGGGAGAGGATTACGTAAAGCTATCATACAATAATAAAAATGAATATAATACACGCTAATAATAATAACGATAAAGGTTACCACGTGATTAGCCACATGTTTATTACAATTTATTACAGAATGTGACAACGTTTATCAGTCCAACCGTAGGACTAACTCGTGCTAGCTCGTACTACTTCGCCAGAAATGAGCAGCTCGCAAATGGTGTTGTGAGTTAGAATTGTTAACGAGTGTGCAGTCGCCACAAGTCACGGACACGCGCAACAATAACAAAGGTTTGACAAAGGTTTTTACTCAAGGTTGGTCGCAGATGTGAGCCTATTTATTTTTGAAACAATTTTCTATGTAACAATACTACACAGGATGGTCAGATCTGGCGCAGAACCAGTAACCGTTGAAAAATATGTGTTCTTGAGTACAGGTTACGCTTTGACATTTGTAGCCTTGTGAAGAACGAAGAGCTGAAGATCAAGTAACGTACTTTTGGACTGGTTTATATGTATATATCCATCAGCCTTTATGTGCCCACTGCTGGGCATAAACCTATCCCAATCGGCACTACTCCATCCAGTTCAGAGCCTTTTGAATTCATCTGAATCAAACTGTTCTTAAGGTCATTATGTTAAAATGACTCCAAATAAAAGGACGACCTATGCTCCTTTTCTTATCTATACAATTGTTAACATAGAATAGAATGTTACGCAAATAATTACTGTTCAGACACATTCCTGTAGTCTCTTACGGCTCCGGCGTCTCGCTTACATAGCTTTATCAATTACCATAATTTTGCCTTAGCCATAAGCCTTTCCCGTTCCTCAGCTGGACATGTACATGCTGAACATTGTCCAAGTTTTATCAATATCCACGACGACCTCCTGTTACACAGGCCGCTAAATGTGTTAGGTGTTTTAGACCAGTGTTTAAAATCAGGACAACGTGAGATATAAACTCTTGTGCAACTAGGTAACATATTTTTATATGAAACCTGACAAACATGCACACGGCCTTGAATGTGATATTATAATACAATACTATAATTTATTTATACAATTCTGTATCCATGTACAAAGAGAGTTATTAATGAAGCAGGAGCAGGCATGTAAGGACCAAGATATATGCCGCTCGCTCTCTCTGCTTATACTGTAAAAAACATAGCGTAATGATATATTACTAATAGTAATTACTTTTACTATATTTAATCATAAATAAAACTTTATCGTTGATGATCATACACTGGTAGGGTGAATCCAAGAAGTCACCCCATTATTTGCGTACGCCAAAGCGAATGTGAATAAACAAGCGCAGGCACGCGTGACCGGAATCAAAAGCTACGTAATATCTCCCACGTACCAGACAGAAACTGCAAAAGTTTTTTACGCTCAAATTACTTATATATTATTCAATACAAAAAGGCAAAACTGTACATCATTTCAGAATGGCGGAAAAGAAATTATAAAGGACGCTTTTAGATAAATGAGACGAATAAAAGAACAATCAGTCGGCCATGAAAAATTGAAATTTAGTTACTTTAGCTAAATAAATTACATTACTAAAACGTAGGTTTCATTTGGGAGATATTTTATTCATTAATATTAAATGACTATCAAAGTTTATTCATAAAAGCCTTGCCCGTACTTGTTAGAACAATTTCTTGAAAAAACCTGCTTTTGTAAGCGTAGTAGCAATGTACAAACTTATCTATAGCAACACCATTCACTCCGGTAACACTGTCGAAATTCACATTTGTAGCAAGAGGGAAAATGTAGAACCTAATTACGGCAACACCACACCTAACGCATGAGTAATTCTAAGGTTTTATTGGCAAAACGCTGACTGTTATCGTTCTTAGGCCATTCATTATTCAGTTGCGATTGGCGATCGAATGAAGCAAACGGATGAATGGAATATGCGAATGGGTCGGCCTACTCGCATATTCCATTCAACCGTTCGTTCTGCCAATTCACTCTTTAACACCTTCTTACAGTTCGCTTCACGGCCTGAATAAAATAACGGCCGGGCCCCATGAGATATCATTCAATACTCGTTCACTCGCTCCCGAATACAGATCAACCTTAATTACTGGCAAGTTCTGATATATGATTTTCGTTAAAAAATATATAAACACGTAATTTGAATATAGAATTAGTTGGCAAAATTTCTACTCAAAATAAAATTTTAATTTCCCCAGCGATTACCAAATTACGGTCGCTCTGTGGGGGTAACCTCTTTAAAATATATTTTCGTGGCGTGTATGTGGTAAATTTCATCTTGTATTATTTGAAATTTAAAGAATAACATTTTAATATCTACTGTAATTTCAAAGTAATGAATTAATACAACATTTGGATATTGAAGTCTTCTACAAAAACGGAAAATATAATGTGTTATATTATATACAAAATATTAATCAGTATAATTAAAACTGAAATTAAATGTTGTTTTATTGAAATTATGTTTTCCTTAACACGTTAAAGAATAAATTAAATTAAAACAGCGTCATCAAGATATTTCTAAAATATATGTACGATACTCTCGTTGTTCATCCATTCAGTTAACCCTAACATGTGTGACTAATATAATATCATACTCATTATATCACTATCGAAATAAATCTAAAATGTGTGTGAAAATAAAATATTTAAACGAATTTATTGCTGAATAGCCCTTATATAAATTTAAATTTTTAAAATGCGCAGACTTTCAATAAAAAAATAATCTAAGTAAACATTTTCTTTCACTCCATAGAACGTAGCCAGAATAAAGTGTGGTCGATTCCACCTGCGCTGGGCTTGGTAACGTGATACGAATCGTGGCAAGCTCTAAGAAAAGATATAAGAAATATGACCCTAATTTTCACAGGAAATTGAACTTACCGTGTCACGGGACGATTTATTTTGTAGACATGCCCTGGTTACGGGTGACAGAAAAAATGAATAACGCCTTAGGAACTGCTTGTAGATACTGATGAAAACTCAGCCTCTTTTAGACGTCCGTTCGTTTATTTCTTCAAGTTGTAAAAAGTAATGATATATTTTATCTCTATGGCCGATTCTCCTTTCTTTCAACTTTTTACGCTGTCAACCTACCAACAGCTGGTATAATTCTCGCCAACGAGTATGTTAACTTTAATTCCAATTGAATATTTATTAAATATATTTCTAGATTTTATATATACGAGTAGATAGTCAGTAGAAATATGAACGAAAACGAGTAGAAAATATCTCTGTCCATGGAGACCTGACCTGATTCGCTACATGCTTTGCCACCTTCACACACGCGCGCCGGTTTCGAAGACTTGTAACTTCCCTATCATCCAATGACTGGCTCAATTCCGGTCCAATAATTAAAGTGCAGGTTTTGTAACTTACTCGGTTAGTTGCCGACGTAATGTTTACGTGTATCCTACACGTAAACATTACGTCGGCCTTATCGTCACCTACAAGTTTGGTCATATAGCTTCAGGTGATTTTGATTATGATAGGATCCCATGTTAAATTATAATCATAATTAATACAAGAAACATGATGCGAATTTAAACATTTTAATCACTAAGCACCTTTAATGTTATTGTGTGTTTTATTCCACTGAAATAGAAATACAAATCCAATAGAAGATTTATTAGTACTATGTTGAGTACAATTTTGCATCGCTTTATTCATAATAATATTCACGGTAGTCGGTGGTAAAAGAAAACGTCGTGAAAAACGGGCGTATTGTCTCGAGCTCGATCGGGGATGACAATAACACCCACCCCATTATGCTGGGAGAAGAAAGGAATATTTTCTGGACCATCGCGGCTCTCGCCAATCAGGAATACTAGAAACTATTAAAGTAAAGAGAATCGTTCAAATTCGTCGAACGATACAAAATCCACTCTATTCCGCCAACTATCCCTAGTATTTTCGCCAACAATACTAGAGATAATTTATTTCAGAAAAGCAAAATTATTTTCCCTATTCAATGACAGAATATTGTATTAGAAAATCTTCTTTTAATTCAAGTGAGGGGATGTTATTTAGAACATGAATGATACATACAATATGTATGTTATACTAAGTAATGGTCAGTAAGGGCTCACCGACAGCCACAAACTTGCTTCAGCAAGACGCTCGTAAATTTTCACACAATCTGAACCAGCGTCGGTCTGCGAGCGAGCTTGCAAGAAATTTTTATTTTACTTTAACGACCGTACGCCATTTCGAATTTTCTATTCGGGCTTATCATTTTTGCAACCGCTTGCCAAAATTGATGAAATATTAAAGGGAAAATAGGAATGGATCAATTTCGTCGTCCTTTTCTTGCGCTGATCCAAACTGATTTTTGATCTCTACTCCATTTCTTCTCAGTTCATCCCCATTAAACCTTATCTCCAAATTTACTGTCCTCTTGTTTATATCACCCATAACATAATCCAGCGTTTCCGCTCTTCCCGCTTCCGTAAGACTATCTTAATCTTCAACATAATCAACAACAGTTTCCAACTCATCTATTTTAAAATCTCGTCCTACCTTTAAGTACTATAACCAGAAAATTTTCTTTGTAAGAAAGAAATGTTTATAACAAATTGCCTTACAGTAAAGAGATACGAAAATGTTTAAAGGAGAAAAGCTCAACAAAACCCTACAATCAAACGGGTGGAGTACCCGTCTCTTATTTTATAATCCCGCAGCTCCTCGCCCGGCTGTTTAACATGTTGCCAAGTTATACAACTTCAATATTTATTCAGGTAGTAGATATATAAGTATATATAAGAATATTTTTTTATTTGGCAAACATTATTTTTTTACACCTTCACGCCTGTATTCCCCAAAGGGGTGCGCAATTCACCAGTTACGTATTAAATACAAATAATATTGATGAACACAATGAATAAACGGATATAAATACAAAATTCATCGAAGTTTCCGCTGAAAAGCGTAAGCAAGTGTCGTAAGCGACCTAATTTGACTTGCGGATCTTGTGGAGATTGCGTGGTATTGACCTTTGTGGGACGTGGAGGCGGATTGGATTCTGCATGTAAATTGCATACCAGTCACTATTAATAGCCGATCTATTGTACAAAAAATTTGTTTATCACTTGAAATAAAAGAGGCTGTAGTCCTCCCCATAACTCTCTACTTCAGATTTTCAGTCACCTTGTAACTTACAAAATAAAGTTTAAAATAATCTTACTATAAAACATCCAAGACGGGAATATCATCGAAAAGTATGAAAGTAAACAGATGATAATGAGTTGAGGATGTTAATATTAATAGTAGAATTTAAATGCAGTATTTATAATCTCGTAATTTAAAATCTAGGCAAGCTGCAGGCGCCCGCGTATCGCGCCGGGCCCTTATCACCGGGAACTCCTTACCGTTCGTCATAAATTTTATCACTCCGATGAACGGCCGCAGCCGAAGACGTCCTTTTTCAGCTTTTCCCTTCCGCCAAGTTAACGACCCGTGAACTGGCGAGCTACGCTCCCGATATCTATTTTTTCAGTCACACACACAACCACTTAAAAAGGCAAATATGCACTTAACCTTTTTTAGTACTTTTATAATTACACTGAAAATTTAAAATTTTAATCGAATGTATATTTCGAGGATTTCGTATTTAACACAGTTAGCTAATTAATCTAGTTGTGCGAAAACAAAGTAAGATTCGAATTTAGTATATAATTCAAGTACCACCAAATGAAAGTCCGCGTAAAAGTTTTCTAAAAAACGTCCTCGTACAACTGAATATATCCAAAAGGAGCAAAGCGATAACACTAGGGCAATTCCTGATAGGGAGACGGTTTGAGGTTGTTCCAATGTTGCCGCGCGCTGCGTCTGAAACGTCAAACGTTGCGGCGCGACGAGCGTGCCAGCGCCAAGTTCAGCAGTCGCTCCCGCGGCGGCCGGCTGCGGACTGCGCGAATGACATAGCTCCGCCGGCAGCTCGCCGCCCGCTGCCGCCGCGGCGCACGCGCCCGCCGGGGATCGATACCCCCCGCCCCAACCGCCGCCACTCCCCACCCCACACACGCATTCGTCGCGATGCTCATACTTAAGACGTGCCCGCTCTTCTCGTGTCCCGTGACTTTTTACATACTCGTACCCCCTGCAACGAACTTGACATGACAGCAAAAACAGAAAAAAATCGCATACAGCAATCTTTTATTTTTCTTAACAATATATGCTAACCGTTCAATATTTCCACTAATGCTAAGGTAGCGCAAATTCTGTTACTAAAAGATAACACTTATCAGTAACAATATATTCACAAATAACGATACAAATCATTGTTTTTTTTTTAATAAAGGCAAGCAAAGTATGTTCTCAGTATTCGTTGGTATGGTAGAAGTCATATACTTTTACTTAAGGGATATGATAATAAAATATTTCATAACGTAAGGATTAACGAGAAAGCTTCATACTGTTGTCCAGTTAACCGCGCTTCAACTGTTGGGTTCAATTTATTTTAGCACTACATGAGACACGATGCGTTGACTCGGCAGCGCGGATTATGAAAAAGATGGTGAATTTCAACCGTCATTCACTACAGCTTTATTATCCCGCTTCAATAAATACGAGTATTTTTCTAATGTAGCCAAGATGTATTCATTTGGAAAACCGAACACAATTGCACAATCATATGAAATCTTTTAGCAATTTTATGAAAAAGAACATGAATAT
Organism: Mysoria sejanus stolli; assembly: GCA_018245835.1. Classification (NCBI taxonomy): domain Eukaryota; kingdom Metazoa; phylum Arthropoda; class Insecta; order Lepidoptera; family Hesperiidae; genus Mysarbia; species Mysarbia sejanus. The sequence goes on along the minus strand of DWEJ01000144.1, from coordinate 11,493 downwards.
AATGACGTCACAATACAAGCCCTGTAATACAATCTGTTTTTAAATATAACTTCGTATTATGCCAGCGTAACGTTTGAAGGTTTAATTTAAATGTGTAACAATAAAATAAGAAGAATACATGGTCGATGAGAGGTAAAAAATGTTAATAATATAGTCGAAATTTAAGCCAACGTCCTCAAAATCGGGCCGTGGTTGTACCGTAGAGAAAGAGTTTTCCATGTGCCCGAATACAGAGGCAATACAAATTTATTGCGTGCTGAGGCGGCCCGATAACGGAACCCCGCTGAGGACACAACTGTACAGATTGATAGGTAACCAACAAAAAGAACATTTATCTACTTACATATTCGAACATTAATTTTACCTTGTACTGGTAAAAAATTAAAATACATGTATGTAAATTAATGACTCTACATTAATTTCATCATTAATATGTGCATGTTTTAATGTTTTAATTTTAATGCAGAACAAACTTTTTCAATTCAACTTCACTTCAAAAATATTTTCCACTTTATGAAAGGAGTTTGCACTTATTGATTGCCTCGTTGGTCGTGTCGGTTGCAGGTGCGACTGCCGATCGGAGAGTTCTAGGTTCAAATATCGAAGTCGTGCACTATTAAATTTATCTAATTTAGATTTTGTAGTAGTGGCTCGGAGTCTGGATATATGACCGATGTATGGCAATAAGCTCACCGCCTACTCTATAGTGAGACTTGAACGTAACTGGTGAATCGTCGGAGTGTTCTACGTTCCTCTGCCTAGCTCTTTGGGGATTACAGACGTAATGTTACTTATTACGTACTTTATGAAAGAATTATCATCATTATCAACACTTTGATATCCCACTGTTGGGACAACTCAGGATTGGTTATTCTAGAGAACTTTGCGGCATACAAGTTTCATCATTAGAATTGTCTTCACCGTTATATTGAGTTATATTTAATCTCAACCGTTATATTGAGTTATATTTAATCTCAACCGTTATATTGAGTTATATTTAATCTCAACCGTTATATCAAGTCTCAATCCCAGTTTCATTTTACAAGACTTTCAGTATTTTTAAAGTAGTCTTATAATATGAGCAAACCGTTTCATTAAACACTTATTTTCAGATAGGTGCATTAAATAATTACTTAAAAAAATAGTGTGAAACGAAAAACTAGAACTAGTTAATTAGAACTTGTTAAGTAATATTATTACAATAAATGTTTATTGAATTATCATGATATCATTTATAAACTAGTATTGAAATTTGTGCTAGGCTCTGATAGCTTGGATGTTAACTTAATTGCTTTCGGATTGTAATTTTTTTGTGTTTTAAGAAAACTAAGTCGAACGATAGATGTACATGTTGATAATTGCATTTAAACCTTTACAATCGTACACGTTAAAGTGAAGGAGTGTTAATTTAACAGTTTCTTACTTAACAAGCGTCGAAGCACCAGACTATTGGTATAACAATTAGATTGTTTAGATAAATGATTTAATACCGAGTAGCTTAAGGCTTGTTCTTAATTGCTGATCAAAGAGCAAGTTGTAGGTTTTCCTCAAGTTAATTAACAATGAGTCGGTCTTGTAGGATTTCGTACAGATAATCGTATATTTATTTTTAGATCAATTTAACTGGATGACTCATCTGGAATTTTTCATTTTTTATATATTTGTTGGTAAGTTTATTCACTTTTTTTTATTTCTTTCCAAAATCATTGGTATAATTATGAAAATCGCTATCATAATTTCAAAATAGAAAATATTTAGAAACAATGTACAGCTCTGCTGCTTATCCCTATAGAGGTATCTACCATTAGCGCAAATAGTGGAAAGCAGAAATCAGAAAATCTAATTTAACGTAACATGGTGCCCGTAATCTCCGCAGAGATACGCAGAGGAGTTTAAAACACTTGAAAAAATCAAATTTAGTGTCTACTTACTTGTACTATAATAAAATAATATAAATATTTGCAACATTTACGTATGAAATGGTAGAAATAACAAACAGCACAGGAGTGACCGCTTAAATAAATTTCAAATATCCGATCCAACTATCTCCCAGTGTCACGTGTTTGCGATCGGAAGCCTTCAGATCCAACATCTGCTACCAGCAGAAGTTACCGTTGTCGTAAAGGAATTATCTTCACAAATAAAACACGTATGACAAATACGTACATTACATATACATGTAAAAATGATTAATATATTTTTGTTTCACGGTTCTTTATAATGCGTACAAATTAAAATCATTTGCACTAAAAACCAAATCGTTACAAGTGAGAGAATAATATAATTAAAATCTATAACTTATTTAGTTATTAATTAGCGATTAGTGTAAATATAATACAACATTGATTACGGCATACAAAAATATGATGAATAACAAGATGAGACGTATTAAGTAATAATATTATTAAATGAACTCATTAATGATGTTATGTACGCTAATCATTATACGCATCAAGGTTACCAGCAACCCAACCCTTGGTGAATATTATTATAGTGATATTGATAAATGTTTCGCGAGGGTTACACATGACTAAGAATTAAGCCGGCTTGACTCCCTAGTCAGGTCACCCCGAAAAGACAAACGTGAGTCAATCCGGCTTAATTCTTAGTCATTATTGAGAACTGGTCAAAGTTTCCTTACCATATTCTCGTTCTCGTAAAAACGTTTTTATTCATTAAAGAACTATTTAACCACTTCGACTACTGCATGTAGTTGTCATTTGTCTACCTTTTAAATATATGTCACGTCGATCTCCACCAATAAATGTAAATTACGGTTCCATGCCGGGCACATGTGTACTCGTTATACGAAAAATGCTATTTAGTACGAGTTTAGTTTTGTGATTCTGAACTTATTCACATACATTTATGAGTAAAGTACTCTCTATTATAGTTTTAAGTAATGAGCATTATTCAAACATTATTCAAAGGTATATTATAAACACTTGTAATAAGGTATGCGTATATTCTAATGAATTCTTAGTCATTAAAAGATCTATAAATATTATTTTCTTTTACGAGGGAATAGCCTATCTGTTGTATTGATTGCCTCGTAGGTCAAGTTGTTCCAACGAGACTGCTGATCAAAGTGCTGGGTTCAATCCCCAGGGTCAGGTCCTATCAAGTTTTTTTAAATTGAAACACCCTGTGGAATCTAAATTTGTGCTCAGTATACGGCAACTGGCTCACCCCTTATTCTATAGTGATACGTAAAACGTAACTGGTGAACCGTGGGAATGTATACATACACAAACACTGCACTGCATACCTCTTCGGTGATTACAGGTGTTATATTTCATTCATTTTGAACATTTAAATTGGTCATACGTGGCTCTAGCTAATTGTCATTATGCTTTATGGTTTCTTAATAGTTTTATTTAAAACAGCATTTAACTAGCATTTAACAGCACTAACTTAGTAAAAATCTTAAAACCTGGAAAACTGCTAATCTTGTGTAAAGAACAAGAACTGTAATTCCCCAATTGTTCCTGATCATCATCTTCACTGACGTCAGCATCACCATCAAGTTCTTAACTGCTCTAGCACTCAACGTGCTTTCAGTATGCGATACTCAAGACGGCCTGTTACTTTAGCATTCACATAGTCACGTCATTGTCATTCTTGCGTTAATAAAAACGCATCTACACTTTCAGCGAGAACACCCAAATGGATAATACAATGTTCCATTTTTATTTATTGAACGTGAGTGTGTTTCTAAATAATAAAAGCGTAGCCTTCGCGGGCAGTAGGGAGACCAGTAAAAGTTGTTTTATTGTCGCTCGCTCGAAACACCTGCCCAATAAACAGTTTAACGTAATTTCTTTTTAAAAGTAATAGGTCACGTTTTAGCTGAAGTTAGCTATTGGGAACATTGTCGAAGTATTCTGTTGCACTCTGTTAATGTATTATTCACACAAACACAAATAAATGCATTGTTTTATGTTATATTAACTATATTAATTAAATATGTTTGGACATTTCAACACATGTTCATCTCAGCTCAGTAGACCGAATTCTAAGCTAGGCTAACGAGAAAATTATAATTTTGCCATCATGCTTGTAGAGGATACTGGAAGAAGTAGCCATAGGAAGTACACTCCTACGGTACACCAGTTACGTCTACGTCGCATAATAGAGTAGGGGCTGGCTTACACCGGGCACAAAACCATCTTCCTAGCCACTACTAGTAATTACATTTATTAAATTTAACTTTGACTAGAACACATTTAATTTTACCTGACCGGGGATTTGAACTCAGGACTCCTCAATCTGCAGTCGGGCTCGCAATCAACGACGCTGTCTATATTAAATAATCTCTTATCGTCATTCTTAAAATACTCAATTTATCTCTGGTTAATATTTAAAATGTTGACCAATATGCTTTCGATTTTGCTGAGATTCCCCTCCGAAGACATTAGACGGTTACATAAGACCCACCTAATGGCCCTTTTAGGGGTTCAACGAATCATTTAACTTGATAATACTTTAACTAAACTTGACGTTAGTAGAATTCGTTAAAGTTAGTAACGCGTAATCACAAAAAACAAGTTTCATTTTTTTTATTTATATAAATCTTTCATAGTTCATATTATAATAATATTTATGTTTTTATTTTTTATATAGATATGACTACTCTATCGCATTGGGCGAAAACCTGTAAAGATAAATGTAATGTTTATAAATACATACTTAATACACATCCGCTTACATACATACATATATATTGGAATAGGGCATTAATATATATTGTATTTCATACAACATTCCGTCGGTGTATATTTTTTGACAAAAAATTGATATTAAACACTATAACCGGTGAAACGTGGGAATGTTCTGCATTCCTCTGCCTACCTCTTCGGGGATTACAGGCGTGAAGTTACGTTACGTCGTTATATCAAAGAACTTAAGTAGTTCGGATTGATCTCTGAACCTCTTCAATCATACTTTCATCTGCCATTGAATAAGTGGTTGTGACTATATAAAAAAAGGTTACACCACGCTAATAATCTCTAGAGGCGAGCCGAGGCGTGGAGTACACTCGAACAATGTAGGTACCAGGTACGTTCATGTCCCGTTATGGACTAGGAAGTGAGCCTATTGCCATAAACCGGGCACAAATTTAATCCCCGAGCCATTCCTAATTTAAATGGGAGAGACTTTGAAAATATGCAGAAGTACATATATCTTCAACAATTTACTACATCGTATTAACTGCATACGAATGATACATCTCACTTTAAAATCACAAGTGACGCTAACTACTTCACGTCTAGCCGTCTAGTCGCAACGACAGTGAACCGCCGATGTGATCAATCGATCGTGTTTAGGATTCATATCGCGTTCACATCGACGAAGGTGAGTGAGTGCGGCGAGGGTTAATCGCGTAGAAAAGCGAAAGTGTTTCCACGAGTGTAACGAACGTTTCTTTCGTTTAAAGATTTGTTTAATCGATTATGTGATCCGTCTAAATGAATTTCTGAGGATGATTTTTATATATTTTCATTTTATTTTGTCTCCGAAATCGTCGTACATTTACATTTGCCTACCTCGTAATGGATTGGCGGGATGTTGTAATAATAACAGTTGTCATCCTTCATTATTTTCGCGTTGCTAGGCGCGAGGTTTTTGCAATTCTTCTTGCTATGATTGTTCCTTACAAGTACAAGAGACGGCGACCGCCAATGGTGGTCACAGTTGCCAGATCGCTTGTGTTGTGTCAGCACGCCCGAACTGTGGGCGCTGTGCCACGCTATATGTTATTTTTAAATTTGTTCCAAGTTATATCTTTTGGACTGATAACTCTTTTTAGAGATGTATCAGTTAAAAATTTTCCGCTTCATCTTTCAACTTTTACTCAATCTTGTTATGACAGATTTAAGAATTTTTAAGTTAAAATATTGGTTAAATTTATATTTATTCACTCAAATGACTCTGTCTTATTTTAATAAACATATACCAAAATAACAATACCAATGGAAACATTTAAAATATACATCGAGGCGCATAGAATATCAAAATTTACTCATAAATTGTGTCTGGTCTCTATGAAAGTGAAATTGAGTAGAAAAAAACACAAAATACGCTAGTCATCTTCCGCTCAATATACCTACATTTGTATGTACTTGAAAGCCCCTTATGTAAACGGACCCTACGGTTGCGCGATACCATATTATGTATTGCTACACAGTAGCTTTCAGATATGGAGTTGATTTCCTACAAACGTGTACAAAAGATTGGATCGTTTATTAACAAGCTCAAAGAGTCTTGTGACGAATGTGATGGTGTTAATTCAGTCGAGTACTGTATCGTGTGTAGGTAACGTTTTTCGCGTGCAGTGACGCGAGCTTCTGTGTTCTGTAATGACACGCGTTTTCGGACTATTCTGACTCCAGAATATCGCTGCCCCATAGTTATGTTACGTGTTCTATATTTAAAGGAAAAATTGTACTGATCACTATCAAATCAAATGTCATAATTATTGAAGGATTTTTTTGTATTTAATTTATTTTAGTAGTTTTTTTATATCCAAATTTGCAATGTCATATATTAATTTGTAGAATTTGAAAATAGTAGTATTAATATGTGCCGATTATATTATAGAGAAATAAAAGAAGCATATTGACTACTTATGCCTACTCCTTCAGGAATATAGACGTTACATTTTTTAAGTTGAAATTGAAACAATTCGTTAAAATGTTCTTGATCTGTACATTTGTATACATATACATATTATACAATTATATATACTTATGATGTTTTTATTTTATCACTTAGATATATAACGTTATCTGATAATGTCAGTTTGGGTTGGTGTCTCCGATATTATTTATGACATGCTATTAACATTCAGGATTTATTTGGATTATTAAGGAAATATTTTTCACTAATAACAAGAATGTACCAATATATAATATCATGTTATACAGTTGATTGATATAGAGAAAATTTCCATAAAATACATATAAAATGTTAAAAAAGCGGTCCACGGAAATTTCCTTTGAACTTTTTTTATTGCAGACTAATTCTGCGTCGTAGAAGCGTTCGCTTTGTAGAAACCAACCACCCAATATTGTTAATTGAATTCCTGACCCGGTTAATCAAAGCTTGTATTTGCATGAGCGTCAGTTAGAACCTTGAATGTAATATACAAGGACTTCTCATAAAGGTCATACAGCTACAATTTACTGTATGTATATGAATAATTACTTCATCGAGGTGAATAGATTTTTATCACAATAAGTTTTTTTTTGTTTTGACCTCACGGTTTTTTTTTAATTTAATACTGACCATTGGTAGTATTATTAACGAATATCAGAAGCACCATTAGTTTAGAGAATACTCTAAATGTAGAATGAATTGGTTTAGCAAAAGAGAAAATATAAAAATTATATCGTACTATGTTGATGTTTCAATTTCCACCCAGTCGACTACCCACTACGTCGCTGTGCGCAGAGCTCGCTACACCGCGAAGGGGGCGATGTTATTCCTTTTCTTGGATATTAGGGACACTTATTTACCGTTGCGATTCCGCTCTCTTTAGTTAAACCTTATCTTGGTCGCCGCTTAACTTGGTTGGCGCGTTAATATCAACCCCAAACGAAACTCGACTTAATTATCGCTCTCACTTTGGTCGCGTTTTGGATACTAAGTTACGATTAATTAGCATTTCTATTTAAACCCCCATTTAAATAAATTGCTACGAGCAAAATTATAAACATTGCTCATCGATTTACATGGTCGAAATGCTAGTCGCGTATCTGAAAAAAGAGTAAACGAAGTCAACGTAAAAGTTGGTAAGTTTGAAAACTTTTTGTGTTTATTTGATAGTATGTAAGAAAATGTCTTTTTGCATAAAACCCATGTACAAACGACGTTGAATGGATTCATCCTGCGAATTGACTCGCAAAGTTGCTCTGTCGTTCAACAATGCGGTGTTTAAACATAGTGAAAATGAAACGTTACCTACGAAATATGGTAAAGAGAGGGGTTTATGAAACAAGAAATTGTTTCGAAAGACAATTTTACCTTTTCCCCTGATAACATAATTCAGGTTAAGCGGGGTATATTGCGAATGCAAATATGATTTGCGATAAACGTAAACGAATAAATGAGCGACGGACCAAAGCGGCGGGCCTCAGTTTCGTTTTTATAAGGACTTTTTTTTACCTTCCCTCCGCCAACGGACAAATCTAATTTCATAGCTTGATCTGTCAGACCTTTATCATGTTGTTGCTGAGCTTAATTCGCGCAAGTGGCTGCTCTGTCGCGTTTTAATTTGACACTTTAAGTTCTTGCACCAAATTGTTCTTGCGAAATTGTTTTGTACGGCGAGTACATTTTGTTTCTAAGGTTGCGTTGTCGCACGAAAACCACACGGTATTTATGATTTTCCTTTTTAATATTTTTTTCAATACATGATTGTACAGTACGCTTCGTTATTATTATTTTTTATTATATTCGATTTATTGTAATAGATGGAAGTTTAAGTGTGTTTTCTATTAGGACTGACTACTTCGTTGGTCGTGTTGGTTGCAAGTGCGACTGCCGATCGCGAGGTCCCGGGTTTAATTCCCGGGTCGAACACTACGAAAAAAATTGTAATTAGAAATTTTTTACTAGAAAAATCTCAATTAGAATTCTAGTAGCGGTTCGGAGTCTAGATATGTGCCCGATGCATGACAATAGGCTCACCACCTATTCCATAGTGGGACGTAAACGTAACCGGTGAACCGTGGGAATGTTCTGCATTGCTCTGCGTACCTCTTCGGGGTCTACAGGCGTGAAGTTACGTTTTATTTCTAATATAGTTCACTATATATTTTAATAGTGCCCTGTCAATTAATTGTGTACAAATGTGAAAAGAACAAGTGTAAGAATCGTTATCGAAGACGACATCTGCGTTTACATGTGTCCTCGGTTTAAGTACCATCGTCTGCACACGCTGTTAAACTAATGGTAAAGAATGTGTTCCAGTATAGCCCTTTGATTCAGTTCGTTATACGACTTTTATCTTCTAATAAAGAAAAATAGTATTGTATTTCCTATGAAAAGCAATGTCGAGTGGTTTTTATGTCGATTTTTTATATTTTAAAATATATGTGTATAAACATGAATAACATTTTATTAAGGGGTTAAGTATACATAGGTGTATGCCTAAGTTTTTTCTGTTTTTACAAAGAGAAGATGCCAGTGAAAAGTAAGCAGCCTACCGATGTTACATAAAAACCATTGTATTCGTCTAACATTAAACGATAAACTCACACAATTTGAGTTCACCAAAAACTAGCGTCTTTTTTTATCGTTCAGTGATCATGTCGAGTTTTGTGCCTGAATGTGCATGCATTACTTATTTCACTAAAAGAAAAAGGCTTTTGAATGTCATCGTTTGCTGGTAGATGGTACATATGGTGAACATGCTCCATTGATTAGAACCGGCTAAAAAATGGTTTCGACTATTTAAAAGTAGTGATTTCATTGTGAAAGACAGTGAGCGCTCTGGTAGACCACAACAATGCGAAGAAGACAAATTACAGGAGTTATTGGATAATAACCCAACTCAAAGTCACCGGCAAATAGCAGAAGCATTGCATGTATCACCAGAAACAATCAGCAGACGTTTGCGAACAATGGGAAAGATCAATAAACTCAGTAAATGGGTCTCACATAATTTGAATTATCGTCAAACGAAAAATCGCAAAGTCCCTTTAGAAATGCTGCCTTAATGCTACGATAGAATATCATTTTTGCCTTGAATTGTGAGGAGGGATGTGAAGTGTGTTTATTTTGAAAACACAAACTCGAAAAATCGTGGTTTTCACCTGGCAAAGCTAGTTCATTAACACCAAGGCAAAATCGCTTCGGCAAGAAAACCATTCTTTGTGTTTGGTGGGCCACAAGACATGTCAAAATAATTTTGCTACAAGACAATGCTCCGTTTCACACAGCAAAACCAGTGAAAGACACCTTGAAATCGCTTGGATGAGACGTCCTTGCGCACCCGTCGTACTCCCCAGACTTGGCGCTATCTGGCTATTACCTCTTCGCATCAACGGGGCACACACTCTCGGAACAGCACTTCCCGAATTTCGTGGACGTTGGAAAATGGCTTGACGAATTGTTTGGCGCAAAAGACAAGCTGTGTTTCTGGCATGATATTCATTAATTACCTAAAAGATGGGCGAAAAGTGTAGAAACCGACGGCAAATATTTAGTATATAAAAAAAAGTAAATTTTTTTTAAAATTACATGTGTTTTCTTACGAAAAAACCGGAAGAAACTTATGCATACACCTGGTTATACAGTTGGAAGGCAGAAAAAAGCTAATTTTTCAGAATTTCTTTCTGAGAAAACTTTTGAATTTATTGATTTAAAAATACATATATTACGGTATCCTTTAACTGTATTTTAAGACTTAGTATTGGTAAAAATATTTATTTGGATAGGAGCTACAGTAGCTCTCCGGGAGTTCCTCTCAAAAAAGACGTTTTGCGGTGACCACTATATCTCTGAACTGGATCCTCTCAAATTAAAAAACCAATCAGATTTCTTTAAAGTAATGTTAAATCTAGTTATTAATCCAAGGAATAAGCAAAATATTTTTTTTTCAAAATGGCGGTTTGTCAAAAAAATCTATTTTGGACCAAAATTTCAGCCTTGAATTGTTTATAAAAAATAATTATCGGGGAGAAAAAATCTTCGATTAATTACTAAAAAATATATTTAAGCTCATGTTAAAATTTGAGAAAAATCGGTTTTGCCGGTTTTGAGTAATGTTGGTCACCGACTTTGAAAACACAATTTTGAGAAAAACGCGTTTAATGTTTGAAAAGCACTTAATTTATAAAATATATTTTTTTAACTTAAATGCAGTTGTCCATTCATATTGTCTATTTTAAGTTCGCGGAATGGCGGGGTTGGAGGGGAGATAGTAGGGCGGTTACAAAGAGTAAGGGCGGTTATAAAGTTATAAAGTTCATTACCAAGCAAGGAAAGTCTGTGCAAATCATAATGGAACAGCTGTCGTCGGTTTACGGGGACTCTTGCCATGGAAAAACTATGTGTAAGTGGCACAACCTTTTTAAGCAAGGCATGGATTCACTTAAAGTCGACCCACTACCAGGACAGTCCGTTGAGGTGACCACTCCGGAAATTGTAGCGAAAGTCTAAAAATTTGTATTGGAAGATGCTCGGCTAAAGAAGAAACAGCTTTCAATAATGGTTGGAGTATCGGATACAAACATTTTTCAAATTCTGCATGACCATCTTGGCATGACTAAGGTAGGCGCGCCGTGGTTGCCGAGAATGCTCAAACCGCCGCAAAAACAACAGCGCGTTGAATTTTTCCAAATGTTTTTGGACCTCTGTGGAGACGACAAGGTTATTGTACTGAACCGAATTGTTACTGGAGATGAAACTTGGGTTCACTATTATGAACCTGAGTCTATACAAGACTCCATGCAGTGGAATAAAAAGGGTACACCACCTCCTAATAAG
>DWEJ01000143.1:0-20600 GCA_018245835.1 Mysoria sejanus stolli | reverse complement strand
TAGGAGTAATAAACAATGTAATAATAATATCTAAACAAAATAATACTAATAATAATACTAATAATAATACTAATAATAATACTACTAATAATACTAATAATAATACTAATAATAATACTAAAAATAATACTAATAATAACAAAGAAACTAATACTAATAATAACAAAGGATACTTATGGACAAAGTATCGACCTCCACTTACACATATTGTTAGACGTCACAAGACTAGATTTTAATAATCAATCAAGTAAGATCCGGTTATAACATAAACTAAAAAAATATAGTAACACTGGAGGAAAATCTGTAAATATATTGAGATTAATAAAAAAGTACGTCATAATCATTTTATTATTATACGTAAAAGGAAAACGTATCAGGAATAACATACAATAAAATAATTAAGTATACCGACGTCATTACATATGAATTTTCCACGTTCCAACCAACCTATATATGACATTCAACTTCTAATATGCACAGTTTTATATTATTATAACCCTACACCTAGTAACTTGCTGTTATACCAGTAGTTGGTAGCAGAATACGAGCTACCGTATCTCTTGTCTGTGATTAAAAGGAAACTTCCGGGGTTACAAGCAGATAGTGCTCAACCGCGACAACCACTCAGTTATCAATCCCGGTATGGTCGACGGTATGTGTGACCGCATACCGTAGGGGGACCGGAGACCGCGGGATAAGGCATTCTGCCTCCTGAAGGTAAACATCTCAGGGGCGTCGCGTTAAGAGGACACTGGTGTGTTCCGTTGGGGATCCCGGAGGCCTCCTATTAGCGCTGAGAACGGCCAACAATGATGTTATAGGGTGGTAAAAGTCCCACATAACCCGGAAACCCTCCCAAGACATCCAGTGCTTTTGAAGATATTTTGTAAACAAATAAAATACTTTAAGAGGTAAGCAGGAGACACTGAGACCCAAATATATTCTTGGAGACATGATTTATTTTAATACTCGTAACTCTCTTTATAATTTCTCAGTACACATCTTAAAAATAAAATTAGTATCAAGGCATATGTAAACTCAGATAAGATTTGAATCATTTGTAACATAAAACATAAATAAGAAACACAATATAAAAGCAATATGAAACGCAGATAGTGATATAGAACAGATCCAATAACCCTCCAAATGCCCGCTCTCATGAATCAAATAAACTAAGATATTCATTTTAATAATAAAATCGTCCGATTATTACCGATTATTTATTTAATAATTTAAAATTATAAAAATGAAGATCTCGTTAAAAGAAAAAAATATTTTCATCTGTCCTACACATTTTCCAATCAGATTTATTATTTATTATAAGAAAATTTTCACCATTGACAAAATATGAAATCGTAGATATAAACCATTACGTGTTTAATGTAGATAACTTTCAGATATTTTCAGCGTACAGCAAACAAGAGACATGAATGATATTGGAAGGCGACGCTGTAGACACTACTGCCACTTACGTAGATGTACAGATAACGAACCCAAATTATGTATATTACTTTTATCAAATGCACAAGAACTGGTAATGTCGTGGACAAAAGTGTTAATTTTTTTAATTAGGAATTGTCAAATCAATTATTGCCGGTTTAAATGCATAGTTAATATCGTGAATTCCAGTGATCACATAATGTTATACAATGCATAGAAAACGACTGACTGCCCCAATGAACGCTGAAATCAGCAGTTATATGATTTAAATATTTGAATCTGTTGCTGATTTCAAGGATTACTCTGTTAAAATTACAAATTGTGATGTTCACAATCTGTCAGTATATTATTGACGTAATGTCACATCACGCCTGCAATCCTTAAAGAGGTAGGAAGTTGAATACAGTACACTCCCACGTTTTACCAGTTACGTTTGCGTCCCACGATGGAATAGGTGGTGAGCCTGTTGCCGTATACACCATACACAGGACACATATCCAGTCTCCGAGCCAATACTAAAAAATCTAAGATAACAAAATCCAATAGTGGCCGTACCTGAACTTGAACCCGGGACCTCTCTATCGGCAGTCGCAACCAACTAGGCAGTCATTATTAACTACATCTATACTATACTACAACTAAAAAAAAAATTAAATTCACGTGAATAATGTATGAGCTATTTTCGATGCGACTGCCGACCAAGGCCGCGAAGATGCCTCAGCCTCCGAGCCGCATTTCAATTGATACGAAGTTGACAGTCGGCGCTAGTGTCCGCAACGACGACGATCCTATAGCTACCGTTCGCAAACATGGAATTAAACTCTGCTCATGTGAGTACCTACCAAGATTTGGTTCTTTATTTATTTACAGTACACAATTTATTTGACTGCCCTGAATCCCAGGTTCGCGCTATTGGATTTTTCTGATATATTGGAGTATGGCAATAGACTGATCACCTATTCCATAGTGAGACGTAAAAGTAACAAGTTGAGTATGGAAGTGTATATTTGTCTGCCTACCTTTTCTGGAATTACAGGCGTGATGTTACGTTATTCACAATTTCTGATACCCTATAGGCTTACAAGGGCCGAATTTTATGCAATGCATTATTTCCCAATCAACTCAACTGCTACCAGTCAATTCGATTACAAAAGAATCTTCAGTAATTGTAAACAAAAAAATAAAATTTGCAAATATAACTTCTTTGTTAGTTTACCTTTCTTCGACAGATACATATAATGTTTTAAAACTCGTGTTTCATACATAACTACATTATTATAGCAACGGATATTTTTATGTAACCAAAAAACAAAAGAACATCTGTAAATGAATTCGAGTAGGATTAATGTCAATTGATGTCAGCCGAGTAGGAATAAGACGTTTACATCCATTAAATTAGGACGGTCGCAGACTGTATCAATCCTATTCGAAATTGTTCATATAATCGATACTTCAAATGCCCGAGATGTTACACATACTAAGCTTTGAAATTTGTACAACAATTATTCTTTCACAATACAATACGCATCTGCTAACGTCGTAAATATTTCCCGTATCTACTCTTTATCTTATTTGAATAACCGAGATTTTAACACCAATGTAAATCTAGCTACGGTTAAGATTAATCACAAGATCCTTTTAATGTTTATTTATACTGAGACAGATATTAGAATATTATCAGATAAAACTTGAATTATAATATAAAAGTCTTTTATAGAATCGCAAAATGTCTGCTGTGTTGTTTTGCTCTTAAGTTACTGTAAATATTGCTGAACTGTAGTCTTCAAAATAATAAACAATCCCAAATAGTTCCCAAAATACGTGTATTAGGTATCGTCATGTAGTACGTGTAGTCTCGTGACACTAATTTGTATTTGTCACAGTAATATTGTTAACAGGACTGTGGTAAAAAATCCTGAAGGTAAGTAATACAATAGTCTTACTTACCTTTAGGATCTTTATCAGGTAGTAAGTCTTACTTACCTTACACAGCAGCGTTGTTCGAAGTCGCTTGCAAATATTCTTTGGTAGCTGTAGCCACTCATAAATGCGGATGCATCTTTGGTTACTCTTTTTATTTAAAAAAAAAATATTACGCAACTAACGCGACAGGTATTTATGATAATTCTTAAATGCTTGTGTTAAGGCTAGATTACTCCAAACTCGTTTGTATATTATCTAATATATCAGCTTTGGAAGAAATACTATCATTTCTTTTTTGCATTTAATTATCAGTAGGTTTATGAGACCTATTATATGTAACTGCATTGGTAAGTTTATCTGACCTACTTAGTATCAACAACTTAATTAATATTGAATTTTTTTTATCTGTAAGGTTAACAACAATCGAAGTCACATAGGAGATGACCGAACTAAGCCCCCACTCGAGCCCTCACCGAAACAGAAGTACATTCTTCACAGCGGGATAGAGCCTTACGACTTCGTCGCGCAGAGACACAACGCTAAGCCTACGAAGTAAGTTTTTAAGTTTAGTACTCTTTTCAATTACAATTTAGAATCTCTGTGGTAATGTTCTCTGCTTATCCCATAAGGTATCTGTCGTGAAATGCAATCATAATTTTAAAAATAAAGACATTAAAAGCATTATATAGTTTATAATTATAATAACCATATTTACAACAATACAATTGACTGCCTCGTTGGTCGTGTTGGTTGCAAGTGCGACTGCCAATTGGGAGGTCCCGTGGTCGTTTCCCAGGTCGAATACTATAAAATTTTCCAATTTAGATTTTTTAGTAGTGGTTCGGAGTCTAGATATGGGCTTGATGCATGGCAATAGGCTCACGACCTATTCCATAGTGGGACGTAAACGTAACTGGTGAAACGTGGTAATGTTCTGCGTTCCTCTGCCTGCCTCTTCAGGGATTACAGACGCGGAGTTACGTTTTACAATTGTGTTCCTAAACAGAATTGTTTTTTTTTCATTGTGATAATCACCAAAACTTTTATCATTGCACTTTGGTGTTACAGCCGATTGTTAATGTCAATTTCTGTGAAGGACTTGGGAACGGTCCGCTGAGTCTAAACAATGTTTAAGTAATTAAAAGAACTGGAGCCAATGGACAAAAAGAATAGAGCCAATAAATATTTGTTACATGTATGGTGCCACTGTTTAAGGTCAATAAAATAGGTTATATTACTCGTTTGGTAAATCACGCCTATATTTCCACGATGGAGTATGCAGGGGAATAGAGTACTCCTTATTTTAACCAGTTATGTTATTCGTTCAATGTAACAGAGCGTTAGCTTATTGCCATACGTAAGATCCAAATTTATGAGCTACTGCAGCAGTTACTTCACCAGCAGTCGCGTTAGTAATCGGTACCAACAAAACAATAAGCTCAGCACTACTCATTTGGTAATTAAGTGACATAATTATCGTCGCTGTTCAAACAACACTGCTTAAGTCAAAAATCGTGATTTTTACTTGCGAATGACTTTGGATAAAGCTAACCTCTAAATATGGCAAAATATAGTAATTAATATTCAATAGTACTTTTCATTTACGAACATTTCATATGTTTCTAAAAATGAATCATAAACTCTTGAAAATAATATAATTGAAGCAATTTTTTCAATGTTCTGTAAAGTCAGTCAAACTGACTTGATCGATATCGATATCGAACAACACCGTTTGTTCGATATCATCGATTCAAATAAAACTCAATTACACATACATTAGATCATTGATTTTAAAACATTACTCGAAAATAAATCGACATGAATGTGGGTATATTGCCAAGTCGCCCGTTGTGAGACACCTGACAAGCCTTAACGGCTGCTATCTTGGGATAATATCCGGGTTCCAGAAGAAAACATGATGTTTAAAAGTACGGAAGTCCTAAAAGTTTTTACCAGAGACCACTCATCAATAAGACGAATTTGCATACCGTTTCTATGAACTGCAATTACAATAAGTTTAATAGTACCACTAACCATTCAACCAGTGTTGTCTTATACTTTCAGCGTTTTGGAATCAACAGGCCATCTCATAAAAGGATGTTTGGGAGGAGGAATCTTAGGTATACACGAAGCATACATGAAATGTGGCCTTTGGACGTCTCTTGTCATTACCATCGTTTTCGGATTCTATGTCACTTATTGTATCCATGTAAGTGTTTATAGCACTTGGGCCACCGAGTTTTGCTAGACATATTCCTTTAGAATTATTTATTTTGATTCACTTTAAAGAGAGGCATATTTTAATACTCTCTATACATAGTAGTTTTAAGTGTTACATAAATCATATACGTAAGAAAATGTTACAAAAAACACAAACCTGTCCAGGTTTCTTCAATATCGTTTCTTTCCACCGTGTAGTGCCACTATTACTAACATTAATATATAATATTTCAGAACATGCATAATACAGAAAAATGTCACAAGTTCAAAGTACAACAAGTCGTTTGTCAACCCTACATAACGCCATATTATAACTAACACCCAAATAGAGCAATTTCCTGACTGTTTTGGATAATTCCCAATACGATTTCTAGGTAAATTTCAGATTTGGAATGTAAAAAAATGACTAGTTGATTAGTATAAGGCACAAAAATAATTATAACTACTGTATTTTGCAGTGATTCGATTCCCGGGTCGAACACTACAAAATTTTCTAATTTAGAATTTCTAGTAGTGATTCGGAGTCTGGATATATGCCCGATGCATGGCAACAGGCTCACCATCTATTCTATAGTGGAACGTAAACGTAACTAGGGAATCGTGGGAGTGTTCTGCATTTCTCTGCCTACCTCTTCGGGGATTACAGGCGTGAAGTTACGTTATTTTGTAATGAAAACTTTTGCAGTTTCAAACGATATCTCCCTCAAGCAATTTTAGACATTTCCTGAACACAAAATTCGAGTCTCTACGTCTTTAATACTACTGCACTGCAGGGTTTATTTCGCGTGACGACCCCAAATCTTCCGTTCACAATTTTTCGTTCCAAACTTCGGCAAAGGAAAGATTTTTCATGAACTTTTTCCGAGAACTGTGTATGTTTGGAGTGTTTTGGATTTAAAAGTCTCCGTTTTCAATAAGAAAAATATATTTTGCCCTGGCTAATCTTCTACTTTGCGAGACATTTTTTATTAATAATAGACGAAATACATGTTTTTCTCTTTGCTATAGGTCTCACACATGAGCATATTAGTAGATGCCAAATATATCAACAATACCAGACGAACTTCAAACCCAGGACGGGTTAGAGCAAATCAGCTAAGACTAATGTTCCATGGGCCACATTAACAACATGAATATCAATATTGTATGGATAAGACTTTAGCCTAATTACAATAGAAAATTAAACTTTCAGCTTCTGGTGAAATCTGCTCAAACTCTCTACGTCAGACTCCACTTGCCTGAGATGTCGTACCCAGATATAGCAGAAGCAGCTTTAGAAGTCGGGCCATTTCCTAGATTAAGAAAATATAGCACATGGTTCAGGTGTAACTTTTTGTAAAACATTTTGTACTTTCACTATTATATTCATCGCACTTTTAAATAATAATAAACTTTTTCAACATTCAGAAACAACATAATTGTCAGAACTTCGGTTTCTTCTGTTGTTCATTTATTTTATTGAGAACAGTTTTACGATCTTTAATGTAATAAGTATAAATCTTTTGATGGTTCCACGTCTCATATAAATTGCAATGATTGAAGAAATCGTCCACATTCTTGAATATGAAAATTCTTAATGTCTCTATAACCTCTCACAATTGTAAAAGTAACTGAAATATCTGTAACAGTCGACTTCAGTTCACTGAAAGGTAGCTAAATGTTTCGGTTTCCAGGTATGCAGTCGACGCAGTCATCTGTATAGATCTCTTTGGAGCTTGCTGCGTTTATCAAATAATAATAGCAAAAACAATAAAGGAACTGGTAGAAACAACGGAGTCAATGGCTCCGGGAGATTTGGATCAGTTGAGACTGTACATCCTAGCTTTACTGGTTCCTATATTATTGTTGTGTATGATAACAACACTAAAGTATCTGGCGCCGTTCACTTTGGTTGCTGATGTTTTTATTGGTCTGTTGGATTTGTTGTCTAAATTAAAATTAAGAAGGAAAATTACCATAGTCTTATAAGGATAGGCTGGTACAAGTTAAAAAAAACTTGAATATACGCTAAACGTTTGGACTAAATTTCAAAATTTGCGGAAACAGAGTGTAAAATATGAAGTGCTGTAAATTCAGTTGAAATCAAATTACTCAAAGCACGCGCTGCACTTGAATTGTGATTGTTGATGAAAGACATTCAGCAGCGTTTTTATACTTCTCCAAGTCGTAGAGATATTTGGACCCAGATTCCAAATATTATTATGATTCCACATTAATTTTATGTCAAAATGTGACTGACATTATATGTATGTATTTGTAACTTTTTAAATTTTTTTTACCTTCATTTTATTTTAGAGCCAACTAATATTCACTTCAAAGTTAATATCTCTCACAATATTTCTTCCAGTGGCCTGCGTGATTGCCACAGTAGTATACAGTTTACGGGTGGCGCCATCGATATCGACAATGCCTGCTTGGAAAGATGTAACAGGTTTCTTTGAGTTTTGTGGCATAGTTGTATTCAGTATGGAAGGCGTTGGAGTATCCCTGCCTATAGAAAACAACATGAAAGATCCTAAGCAATTCCCGAAGGTCTTATGCGCTGGTATGTAATATGATTGACTATTTTAACGTGAAAGCGATAGATACATCCTTATATAATAAGTACTAAAATAATAATAATCTCAGGGTAAAATTTCTTGTTAGTATATTTCTTATTATATTGAAGATAATGTTAGAAAGGCGAATTTAACGAGTACTAGTATGAGTATGCTTCGATACAGATGTGACAATAATGACTTTGCTTGTTGAAATTAAAAAATTGCAAACAAATGTACAATGACAAATGTGAGATTAAATTGAATAAACACTTTATTCGAAACATATATTAAGCGAATATGATTTCAAATTAACAGACCTAAGGATGCTAAAAACCGTCACAGGCTTTGTTTGCATTAATTGTTTAAATAAAATGGGAATTCATAAAGTTTTATGAATTCATCATATTGATGTTCCTGTGACTGTTTTCACTTATTTTTAAAGAAAACATTTATTGAAATGGTTTAATACATTTTAATGTAACGTCATATCACGTGTACAATTCCCGAAGAGGCAGCCACACGATTCACGCCACTACTAGACGTTTTAAGTAGAAACCGTAGTTAGAAAAATCATAAAATACCGGACCCGGGATTTAAACCCAGGCCTTGTTGAACGGCAGCCACTCTCGTTACCAGTCGACCAACCAAACTGACATTGTAATTCTAGTTTAATGCACTTAAATTTGTTTTGTCCTTTAGGAATGACAATTGTAGTCTCGTTTCTGGTTATAGTCGGATTTTTTGGATACTGGGGTTTTGGAGAAAATTCCGTGTCGCCAGTTACATTAAATCTCCCGACGGAAACGTAAGTTTTGATTTTCACTCTTTTCAAACCTCTATGAGTATATGATGACCGTCAGATTTTTGAAAAAGTTAATTATAAACTATGTATTATTTGCTTTATTTATAATTAGAAAGATCATTTATTTTAGTTTTGCAATCATCATCTTCCAAATTCAAAATATTGATGTTCTTATCTGTTCAAGCCCTTGGAGATTCACTGCTGAACATACGGGCAGACTTCCCCTAATTGTCGCCACTCCTTCCGGTCTTGAGCCATCCAAATCCAGCAGTAGCCTACTGTCTTCTTTAGGTCGTCAGACCAACTATGTTTAAGCTAATCCAAGTTTTATCTTTACAGCTTTCCTACAATATTAAAATGTTTGATGGGAGTCATGATCTTTGTCACTTTCGCATTGAACTTCTGGGCGCCGTTCAATCTAGTATGGTACTACGTATCAAGGAAACATGACAAGAATAAGCATTGGCTGTGGGAAAGGGTGTATCGAGCTTCATTCATCATCGCCATCACTGCCATTGCTATTGCCTTCCCTAATATTGGTAACCTAATGGGTTTGGTGAGCATATAATTCATTTATCTTAAAGAATAACACCAAAAGATCGTTACTCGTGTTTTTGCTTGCTGTTTCTGGAATGTGGTTGCTTTACGTCCTCTGTAGCCGGCGTGACCATCATGTTTCTACAATCTATAAATGTACATGTACAAGTATATTTGTATTTTTGTTTCAGTTGGGAGCCTTCTGTTTGTCCAACATAGGTTTTATATTCCCATCGTGTATCGAACTGCTCGTTGTGTGGGAGGATCCAGGATTAGGAAAATTCCAATGGCGACTATGGAAAAACATCTTTGTATTGTTTATAGGGATATTACTTTTCATAGCTGGAACTTATTCCAATGTAAAAGGTTTGATTGTCAATATGTAGAATAAACTTTAAATACTTCGCAATACTATTATTTTGATACCCGGAGGGGTGTGTACACACAATACACACTCGTATATTGTCAATTATATTTAATTTTACTTGTTTTTTAAGGTTTAATTATTTTTTAAGGTTAAGATGTTCACAAGCTGACGACGAATGTTCCGCTACGTTTGACAATATTGATCAAATACAATATTACGCCTATCCAAAAAAAAACAATAATAACTGATTTTATTACTTGGCGCAATATTGTTTTTAAATTTGAATTAATTCTACCTCGACTACACTTGGTTATATTTTCTAACCAACTACATAGGTAAACACTGGCTTCCTACTTACATTTACTGATTAAATCAATTGTGTTAAATAAAATAAAATATTCTTTTTGTCTCACAATTAATATATTAACTCCAGTTATGATAAATATACAAAAATGTGTATCGCGAACATACAATAGGAAACCATAGACATACAAAATAATTTAAAATGATTTACAAAATATTAACAATGTTCACTTAAGCGAATCCTCTGGTTTTTTTTTAAATGAAATGCAAGCATAGTTAAGACATTGTTTGCTAAAGGTAGCCATAACTACACTTTGATTAAACAATAGCAAGAAACTGTGTCGAAGTAGGATTAAAACAGTCAATTTAAATCGTATCTAATATTAAACGTAAAACTAATGATAGCTTGTTTGTGAGCCAATCGTAGCGGAAATAAATATTCAAGGGATATCACAGAATAGAATAATAGCTTTTCCTGCAGACGCCATCTTAACTTCCCATGACGGCTTTAACACCTGTATTAAATGTACCGCTCCATAGACAACCATCATGATTATTATTACACATCCGCTACGATTTGCTTACAACAAACACCTGTCACCTTAACAATCAATGACTCTTCCCCATTAGCTTCTCAACGTCCTGTTTCATGAACACACTCAGCAACTCATTCAAATTCACAACAGAGCCACAAATCAGCAAGAAAACTCCTACGCTAATACAGAAAACTGACTTCCACAAGCGCCAGTTATATTTTCCGAGACCCGGCCGGTGCCATATGGTCATCAGATAAATCATGTTCGGCCAGATAAATGCCATGTTTGAGAGGCAAAAAGCACCCAACTGAAAAATAAGAAAAAGTAATACTTACATATACATAATTATGTACATTCAATAACGACAAATTATTTGTAGTACACGGGTGTTAAATTCTCAGCAACGTTGTCAAGTAACAAATTTGTAACGCAAATCAGCAGATAACGTAACGGCAGTTAACATGGCGTCGCTCATTTAACATTAGTCATGTATTAATGCCTGCCTAATACAAAACCTTTATGTATTTCATTCACCATCGTTACTACATTGGTACAAATACAGGTATATTATTAAATTTAACATACGAATCCCATTAGAGCGTTGATATTGGGGAAAACAATCGCCACGATGCCAATCACCACCACGATAATCGCTCTGTAGATGTACTCCCACATGAGCTCCTTGTTCGGGTCGTGGTGTGCCTTTATGTAATAGAATACCAGATTGAACGGCACCCAGTAATTGAGAGCGTGGGTGACATAAATCATCAACGCAATGCCTCCCTTCAAAATCTTCGGCAATCTATAAATAAGATAACCGCTCTATGTAATTTATGCGTGTTAATTTTAGGCGTGAAATTATAATAGTACTAAATATAAAAAATAAAAGTCACCTTCATGTGTATTAACAAAATACAAATAAATGCGTGCGAACGCACACAGACATGCTCCTAAACTACATGTACAAATATACATGCAAGTATTAAAGTGACATTCGTTAAATCTCTAGCACGTATGCGTACACACACACCCACGTGCACGCGCACACACACATACAAGCATACAACCACACACGTACACACATCAACACTGTCTAGGGATATTTTGAATTAACTCAATTAACTCAAAATTTATTAAAGATAACATACAACATTTGTATATTTTTAGTAGCGAATCCAGCCCGCGTCGCCGGGCTAAAGCATAATTTATTAAGTAAACTACATATCAATAAACAAAGTAAATATTTCAATAGATTTTAAATATAATATTGCAATAATATGTATCAATCATCATTCATCTTCGAGTTCATTTTCTTTAAATGTTCTCTCTAGCGGGTGAAATTTGTTAACCAAACTCATGAACAATGAGTCAATGTCGCATAAAGAATTTTAAATCAGTTGATTCACTTTTTCTGTGGAAAAATACATCTTCATACCAATTTTTATGACAAAACCTTACAGCGCTGCCTGGTGTCGAGTTAATACAATGAGCATAGCATATTCTTTTTTTCGTAAGAATAATACATGGTCATACCAATTTTTATGACAATCGATAAAACGGGGCGGAATTCGATACTTTACAGCACCGCCTAGTGACGAGTTGCATCAGTGAGCATAGCATATTCGTTTTCTCCGAGGAAAAATACATGGCCATGCCAATTTTTATGACTATCGATCGAACGGGGCGGAAGTCGATGCGTAAACAATTTTATACTTAAATAAAGAAAAAACGTAAAATAATGGTAAAACTAACAATGAATGTGTTTCTCAAGAAAATGTGAAAATAAGGAAGTTTTTTTACAGTTATGTGAAAAATCAGTAGTCTGGAAAACCATCCATGACATTTATAACGCTCCTACGTAGTAGGCGTAGTACTTGAGTACGAAGCGATCTGCGAGCATGAAGTTTAGCTTCGTGCAGCTTTCTCCTCACAGTTTAGTCACTCACAAGCAACTGGTGCTCTAACTGGAGCCTCTGAACCAACTGCACGGCCGTAACATTTCGTTCTCTTCTCGCGGCAACTTACAAAAATCGATCTTGCCGTTGAGTGGTTATGCGCTTCCCATCTGGATGCCTATCGGTCACTTCACCAGTAGCACGGTAGCGTGACCACAACCTAGATATCACGTTTTGTCTTGTTCCAAACTCCTCGGCAATACTTCGTTGGGTAGCCCAAGCTTGGAGCATGCCTATTCTTCTCTCATTAAATGGCGCCGCTACATGATGCACACAATATGTGTAATTCTAAATTAATCGATAACTTGTTATAAAACTTAAATTTGACACAAAAAAATATTCCGATATTACTGTAGGTAAACGAAACTTTCGGACTTCGCTACCATTATGCCGCGTAAATTTTTTATTTTTATTTATTTTTTCCAAATTCAAATTTAAAATCGTCCAAAGAGGTTTACAAAATAGTGTTTCATCAAAAGATTTTAAAATTGGCCAGTTTATTTTGAGTTTAAAAAATTTATACAAAATATCCCTAGACGGTGTTGATGTGTATATTAGCTTTTGTTCTCTTATATGTAACTATATCGAAAAACGTAAATCCATTATTGTCTGTAACGTATATTTTGTTTATCTTTGTTAATCTTTGACTTTTTAAAATATGAAATCTTGAATTTTACCAACGTGTCTCAAAAATCGGTTTAGTTGTTAATCAAACTTAAATAACCATATACTAACAGCATCATGGGAAAGTTGACGGTAATAGGAGATTCACTTTCCATTAAGAACGCAGCGTATCCAAAGAATGAAACACAGAATGTGCAGATGATAATAAGACCCATGCCTGCAAAAGAAAATAATTAGAATTAGGGATGTAAGGAGCTCCGAAACTATCGGATATCTGATTTAAAAATATATCCGTAACTGTAACCGAATCCGATATAAAAGTTTCAGATAATGTCCGATAATGGCAAAGTCTAAATGAGACACGTTATGTATGACAAGTATTAATATCCATAACCGAAACTATCTGAAACTATCGGATAATCCGAAATAACTTAATATCCGTATCCGATATTATAACTATTCCTATATCCGTATCCGTATTCTTATCCGAAATTTCATATCCATAACATCCCTAGTTAAAGCGCATCGTTCACGTACAGCGCAGATACGGTGGAGTCGCGTTTGAAAATCGAACGTTTTTTGAATAATGAATTACGAAGAGGTTTCGAATATCACAGTTTACGCGCGAATATTATGTTTGGGATTGACTTCTTATAATAGAACTTACCTTTTAACATGAAATACTAAAATAATATAACATCGCGTTTTAAAATATCAGTTTTATCAGAGTTATGTTTTATTCCTAAGTTCCAGTGAACCTAATCTCGGCTGCGCTATTCGTTTCGAGTTCTGCTTAGAAACAGAGTCGCATATAATATGTCGCACGTGAACAGCTTACAGACTGCTCAGTTCAACGAGTAACGTTGTACCCAATGACCTTTTGGTATTAAGTTTTCATAAAGTATCCTTATTGTTTTATAATGTTGTTTGTGTTGGATTTTTAAAAAGACAGTATTGAGAATGGAAATGACTTAACTGCTGTATAATGCTTCGAGTTACCTACTTAGCAAGCTACCTATGCTTCCTAGATTTATACTCGTACATTTGTTGTACGTGAGCAGAATGTTAATAGCTCTTTTAAATTAATAAGGAAATCTGATAGCAGTAAAATGTCTGCTTTAAGTTTTAACAACGTTAAATATTTTAATAGTTGTTAGAGCTAAAGAACAAATCTTGTTAATTACTTTTAGTACAGACCTTTTATAATAACACGGTAGGTAGAGACTTAATCAAAGAATGTTCTTTAGTAAAGTTTTTATTTCATCATTGGAGTTTAGTATTTAACGTAGTTAGTTGTTAATTATTCCAAAAAATGTTTTTCAGGACACGTACAATCACGCCTGTAATACCTGAGGAGACAGACGAAGGAGTGTATTACACTCCTACGTTTCGCCGGTAACATTTTACATCATATCATAAAGGGTAACCCTATTGTTATACACTGGGCACGAATCCATACTCGTAGCTACAAACTCCAAGATTAATAATTTTATTTTAGAATAACCCAATAGTAATCAACCCGGAGATCGAGGATCGAACCCAGGACCTCTCGACCGGCAGTCGCTCAAAACGCTGGCCGCTAATCAACCAACAAAACAGTCTTTTAAAAATACACAATACTGTGGTTTAATTCTCTTTGACTGACAAATTTAAAAGTTAGAGGTCTCAATAGGAATTACTACTAAAAAATATTTTTTTACTTTTACCAACAGACAACAACATCATAAAGAGCGATCTAAAAACCAAAGTTCAGAGAGCTTACATTTAAGGCATTGTTCTAAATAAGGTTGACTATTTTGTGAGAGGCGATAATACGTTTCCGTACCGTGTATCGGCGACCTAATGCAGTCTGCTGCGACCGTCTCGCCGAACGTGAATGGCGTTCTGATGACACAGTTCAGAGTGAAGACGCCACCGGCTTGCATCACGGCGGTTTGCATAAGCGTTGCCGATCCACTGAATGTCGTGCCGAGGCCGGCGCCGACTCGATTATTCATACGAACGCTTGACGCGCGATTTCCAACCATTACGCCTTTCAGTAACCGTTTCGTATTCCGCGAGTTTTTGTTTTCTGTATGCCTACGTATTGCAAAAAAATGACACTAATAAACGACAAATGGTACTGAATAAGTAACAATGCGGTGACGATTGAGGTCTGTTTGATGTGGCAACACTGTATAACTTTCGTATGACTCACTTTCTTACTATTATTAGTGTTGTATTCTCATAGTCCGTCAGAGCATTATGCTCAACAAGCTATGCCCGTGACTTCGCGTGGAATGCAATAATTCGAAAATTCTTAAATAAAGCCTAAGTTACTCTTTATTACATCAGCTATCTGCCAGTGAAAGTTCCGTGAAAATCAGTTCAGCTGTTCCAGAGATTAGCCGAAACAAACAAATAGACAGACAGATAGAGACAGGCAAGCAAAAATAGCAAAAAATGTTTTTTTGGTATATATAACGTGTGTACATATGTATGTATTTAATACGAAACGGTTATTGAAATGTTACAAACAGACATTCCAATTTTATTTATCTGTATAGATGAAAATTTTGTATACACCTACACATATTTATTTTTTTATGTGACTAGTTAAAAGTATGTACCTAAGTATAGGTATAAATATTTGCAGTAGGTGCTCACTGTCTACGCTGTAAGGAAACTGATGATGATATCATGATAATTAACATTTTTTTTTCTAGTCATTGGTGATTGTTAACATTTAAAATTTACCCAACAATTTGCTCGCTGACTGCAGCTCGTTCATTGGATATATTTAGTCACATTTCTATAACAACGCCTGCTCGGCGCGGTATATTTTCGGGCTACTGAATCCTCGTTTATAGCCATGAAGTGAATTATCGAGGTACAATCATAGAATGATGTTATGGTGAATCACGACAAGACTGACTCACGGACGGCGCTAACTGATGTTCTCAGAATAGCCTCTAACCTTGACGGTCGCAAGTAGACTGGCCGAAACATTAACCATTTGCGCTGATTAGACTTGAATACTACAAAACATAGGATCCGCCTCTCGTTTATTTCCAGTCAGATTCAGTCATATGTAGAATTTTCAGGTAATAGGTTCATTCCACCTATATCATATATTCAAGAGTTAGTGGAATTTTGAGGACCATAGTCAGTCATGTAGTTAATTATGATGGCGTGTCTCGATCAAGTCAATAGTTTAAGAATGTGACAGAAGGATTGAATTGATTTTTTAGCTTGTGCTTTTTCTGTTTTATCATTGCTGTGAAATAAGATCTGTAGTGAAATTTCTTCCCTAAAGATCATTATAATTACAAAAATACTCTATTGAAATCTGTATTCATATTTGAGTTGTCACTCGTAAATCTCAAAGAAATGAGCATTTAATTTATGACCCGTTCGTATTCACTCTGTTGAGAAATTTAATGATCTGTTTCTGCCAGGAGGATAATTTATTTTAATGGATGTGATTTCGCGGGCTATTGTATATGTGTCACAAACAGTATCGGTAGACGTAGTCGCGTCGCGTTGGTATATGTGAATATGAGGCTCAATCGGAATCAGCTCTCATAGGGATTGAGAGCGCCAGCCGTGCGGGGCGATGCTGTCGAATAAAGATAAATGGGCTCGTGAATGCGGGTTAGAGCGCCTGGAGGGGCGGCGGGGGGTGCGGGGCGAGCGGCGCAACGGGCTAATTGGCTGTCAACGATGAGTTCGGTTTTACGGGGACTGCGAGCCCCACACACAGGGGCACCATCAGACCGATATTGGGGACGACTTTTCGTGTAAGTCGTCAATAAAACAGACAAAACAATGCTTGATTGGCTATCGCTGACCCACACGCGTCACCAGTTACGTTTTCTATCGAAGCGGTTTAAAACGAAAAGTAGGCGGTGAGTGGAATATGAGAAAAAAATATACACGTTCAATATTAGGTGCGTTTCGTCTCACGGTCAAGTCAGGTGCGAGAGTGGGCCTCATTAGCATTATGCGATCATTAAGGGGACGCAGCTATCGGCCACGCTCGTGTAACTTGTTTTGTAACTTACGTAGTGTTTATTGTTTTGTGGTTTGTAACATAGCATTTCCTCTATGTTTCTGTAGCTTAATTGGTGATACGAGAACCGGTTGGGACTATTTTATTCTTTATTATTTATTCGACGTTTGGCTGTTGTACATTCGTTTAATTCAAAGATGTTTCTGTCCCCTCAAAGTAGAAACAAAATAACAAAATAAATTCGAATTACGTAGATTAGTGTTGCAATTCTCAATTACGAGTAATTTTAGAGAACAGAGTGACGACCTTACTCTTATTTTTTATTATTACGATTTAAAAAACTCATCATGTAGTTTTTTATTGGGATCCATTTACAAAGTTCATTATAGCTTGAAGGCATTATATCTTCAAATATCACGATAATAAAATTGATAGACTTTGCACTAACAATTTTAAGGGTCGATTGTTCAATAGAATAAAATTATATTTTTTTTGCGTTTAGTTTTTATTGGATTACCATTGTATCTAATACGATTCAAGGTCCGATAATGGTACGATTCGGTTCAGGTATCAAATAGGACATTTAAAAAGTCAATGAATGATTAGGAACGCCACCGTTAGAATTATAAATTAAACCGCTAAATGAAGAGAAATGATGTTTTATTTTATCATTAGTTTATGGCAAACGACAATATTTTTTTTTTCATTTGTTAATTATCTGCGAGGTCTGATGTAGCCAAAGATGAAAAGGATTTATAATTAATTATTCAAATGTTGCCAGTGAATTCGAGAAACGAATACAATCTATATACATAAATCTACAATTTGGTTTTTAAACTGGTGTTTAATTTCAATATTTAAAACGTATCTTTTGTTTTAATATTTAATTAATTATCATTATGATTAATATTATTTATAAATATTATTATTTTTGTGAGACACTTTTTAGATTATTTTATAACAACTTCGAAAATGTATTCAAATAAACAATTGATGCTTGTACAGGAATGAACAAAAAGGCGAACATAAATCTGGCGCGCGCAGAGGCCGGGACCCGTCGGTATCGCGAACTAATTACATTAGTTACCACGTAAGACACAAATGGTAAACGATACGCCCACTATTTGTAACCACATTGTTTCTATGAACTTAACAGTTTTAATTGCTTTATAATACAAATTTTATTATGTTATTCGATGGCAGTACAACGCGTGGCTTACTTCCGACTTATGAAAGTAGAATGTGCGAAAAGGTCTTCGCTTTTATACTGGAGGTACTAAAATCACTTGATGTATAAAATACTCATAATTTAATGAATGTTCATATATACCTAAACATTTGTATTCGCTTCGGCTGTTAGCATATGAAAATTAGGCGTTGTAGCTCTGAAGTGTTTGTGCCATAATATGTTTACTCTGAGAGAGGTTCTGTGTAACAGGATATAATAGCATGATGGCAATGCAATGTTAAAATATGCAGGTTGTGGCTACACCATGCGGAAGAGCGTCGGATACCGTTATAAAGTAGGCTGCAAACTTGGATAGTCATTGATTCCTGCGGCTTGGGAGTCCGTTCGTTAACCACAGATCTTTGTCGAGTGAAAAACAATGAGATGTAGAGAGGAAACAATTCGCCTCGAAGTTATATGTTATTTTGTAAACGTAACTTCACGCCTGTAATCCCGAAGAGGTAGGGAAAGGAATGCAGAACACTCCCACGTTTCACCGGTTACGTTTACATCCCACTATGGAATAGGTGGTGAGCCTATTGCCATGCATCGAACACATATCCAGACTCTGAAACCACTACTAGAAAATTGAAATGAGAAAATTTTGTAGTGTTCGACCTGAGAATCGAACCCGGGACCTCCCGATCGACAGTCGCACTTGCAACCAACACGACCAACGAGGCCGTCATTTTTCAACGAGGATTATTTTGTATAGCTCTGGAATAATCTCCTTAACAGTCCTCCATGCATTAAGATACTAATGTAGAAGCGGGACATCGCTGTAAAGTTAGATATTTGGCACTCAGTTCTTTCTGCTTATTTCGTAAAAGACCTAGCGTTACCTTGTTAATAAGTTTGTTGATAGTTCTTGATTCCCAAATACTGAATGTATAAAACGATTATTATTATGTACAGGTCTTTCTTTACGGCTTGTCTTTAAAAATAGTTGATAAGATTAACGATAATACAATCGAAAAAATTATATCATCCTGGATCACAAATTTTTCGATTTAAATTTGATAGTTGAAAATGTTTTTATTTTCTTTGAGAAAATTAAATTCGAGCGGCGCGTTCTGTGTCGCGATGTACAGAATAAAGAACTTCGCCAAACAGAACGTACAGACAACTTCATTACAAGCAGATTGCGACTTAGGGCTGCTACACTTCAAACATTTCTTCATACATTGTCGTGAGTTTCAGATTCAAGTATTACGTTGCCTTTTGTTAAAAAGTTGCCATTGTTCTCAATAAGTAACTTATAAATCGCATTGTATTATAGTGTAGTCTAATTCTGTTCGAATATAATTGAATACGACGGCTTTTATTATCATAGTACAGCACTGAATTGAGGATAACTAATTCAGACCTATAATATCGTGATTGTTTTTTAGGTAATAAAATTTCCTATTTTATTTATTTTGTATACTTTAATATATTTCAGTATTTTTAGGTTTCACATATGTTATTATTATTAAATCAGTGTTTGAATGATAATAAAATATCTTTTAATAAGATAAGTGATTTTTAAAATACTTCCCGTTAATATATGTATATGTATATTATCTATGTAAGTTCTGAGAAAGCTAACTGTAAATCGTCGTAATTAATTCTATTTCACCAATTGTGTTTTAAGTTTGTGTTTTTATATGAGTGTACATTCTAAGACATAACTAGCGGCAATTTACAAATAGTGATATACAATTACTGATAGCGTATCTCAGCTATAAATGAGATCTTAGTTAGCAATTCGGTATCATTCAATATTGGCCACAGGCATCGATGAGTTCTTTTTAAGTATTTAAAATCCGGTAGCTTTAGTGAATAATGTAAATTGAATTTGCCGTTAATGTTAATTTTCAGAAAGTACCGTTATAGAATAACTATATCATGTTGAACATAAATTGATTATTAACAGGTCGTTTCACCAAGAACGGATTTAATTTAATTAAATGTTATACATCATTTTTCAATCAATATAAATTACATGATGATAGCTAAAAATATTGTTCCCGTAATATTACGCCGGATAACTGATTTAAATGTGCCACGGTGATTTGGTGTTCAAAGATTCGTTGATGTTTTTGCGCTATATTCCTAGATAGTTTTTTGATAGAACTCCGACAATTATTCTGTT
>DWEJ01000142.1:0-20630 GCA_018245835.1 Mysoria sejanus stolli | reverse complement strand
GCAACGGCGAATAAGTAGACAGTAATGATGCGAGTGTGCGATGGCTTGTCGAAACGATTTCTCTGGATTTACTTTCAATTATTTAAAACGAGCTATTTAAAATAAATTTAAATAATGTAATTTTCGCATTGGAGTACTACAATTTTTTTCGTAATGAAAACTTCTGCTATTTGGACTAGTCGTACCGTAGACTAGATAAAATAATAATTTTAATATTATGCCTAGTTGAATACTTTATTGTAAGTAAAACATTGGATTTAAAAATAAATATTCGTAGTCC
Organism: Mysoria sejanus stolli; assembly: GCA_018245835.1. Taxonomy (NCBI): domain Eukaryota; kingdom Metazoa; phylum Arthropoda; class Insecta; order Lepidoptera; family Hesperiidae; genus Mysarbia; species Mysarbia sejanus. The sequence goes on along the minus strand of DWEJ01000142.1, from coordinate 20,350 downwards.
ATAAACATGTCTTACTAAGTTGATGCATAAGATAAATATTTATATAACATATATATTTTTTATATTTTTCTTCACATCATATTATCTAGATAACATTCAGAATATTTCTTAAATGACCACCTCACAGTACACAATATTAACATACATATAAAATACTATACATACTATAAGTCCACTCTGTATATATATTTGCTCACTTAACTTGAACCCCTTATTCAAAACTATATTGCAAATCATAAAATATTGGATATGTGGAGTATGCTAAAAATATAATTTACTAAACTCATCACCCTTCTATACTATTATATAACAGGTTTTCATTGCCACTTGAATTAAACATCTTAAGCTAAAATATTAACTACTTTGTATTACCTTCCTCTCTTCATAAACAACGTAAATAATACATTTCAAGAGGAACTCCACTCTCTCAAGAGGAACTCTGAATAGATAAAATATTAGCAAAGTAAAACAAATTGATTACAAAAAACTATAATATTATATCTATATATCCCACAAAAATTTTATGAGTTTGCACATTTATAAACTTTAGTGTTGTCTAATTACAGTTCACATATTAATTTTAAAACAGAGAACCAAGTTCATCAACCAGACAATCATATTTTAATTCATTATAGACAGTTTTTGTTTCTTTTCTTTGTTTAAATATTATTGTCAAAACCTAAGTAACAATATATTAAGCTTATTTAAGTTGTCATTGCATCATAGTTTTAATATGTACAATCTGTTTTATCTGTTCTAACGCTGTACAATCTGTTCAATCCAATAATAGAATAATTTATTTTAATAACATCTCGAACAACCTCTAATTGGTAGAAGCAGAAAATAATTATATGCTTTAATTGGAATTAATACTGTTCATGCTGGCAGCTGAAGCTAGTTAAAAACCAAGAAAGCGAGAATATTGTTACACAGCCAAATTATAGGATTTAATAGTTTATTGAAAAATGTATTAAATGCTTAATTTAAAAACTACTTTTATCTAGTCACAAATATACTACAATATGCAATTGCTACATACTATTACAATATGCTATTGCTATACTACAATATGTTATTTTAGTTGTTTTGTTGCCTTAGAACTTTGATTACCCTTCTAGTAGAAATCGTGTTGCAGTTGATCAGACCTGAATGTTCAATGCATCTGCTATATTTGCCGTATTCACTTTAAGCTCATACATGTACAATCATATACACACTGGTCAGGTTAACCCATACAACAGCTACCCATTTGCCTATTTGGAGTCATAGAAATAGTCTTTGACAGTTAAACTTTTGAAAGTGTCCAGAAAATTATTGTGTATTATAGAACTTTAATAGGACTTAAATAGGACTATGCTGTGGTTTAAAATTTGTTTCTGCTGGCTACATACAATGTTTGGCCCTGCATGTTTTAACAGAAAAACATCAAGATTCATTATGTAAACTATAAAAATAATAACCTCTTTAATTACTTTTGTCACTAATGGTCCTGTTGCTTAATACCATGAAAGTCATATAGTAGCAAAATAATATATTTAGGAAATTCAATCAAAACATTTGTACACTCACAGACAGACTTGCTGTCATGATAATGATAAATTGTTATCTATGAAAGTCATTGTCCTAATACAAAGCTGATAAAGTCGATCCTTTTTACCTTTCAATTGAAATATTTGTTCCTATTTTTCCTAAATTTTTCTCAAGCAAATGAATGTAATGTGCAATATGATGTTTTGTTATCAGCTTGGCTCATAATGAATGCAATGCTTTTGTGATTTTTGTTCTTCAATCAAGCATACTTATAATCCCATGCATAATATGTACTCGTAATCATGAACCTTTTTATTGTTCCACCTCTGGTCATGTGTCTCCTCTTAAAATGAGAACAGTTAAGGCCAAAGTCTGCACAACTACAATTTGTGGACTTTGCACATCTTAGAGTCCGTAATGAACATCTCAAGATGTGCACACATTGCCTTGCATTGATATCTTTACCATTACAGAAAGTGGTATTTAATTTTAAAGCGTACATATTTTTTGTAAAGACAGGGATTTGAACCCAGAATTTTCAGAGACTAAAGCTGAAAACAAAAACCACTGAGCTGTCACTGCTGTGCTAGTTTACATACTGTTTAGCTGTAAGTCATTATAGTATTACGCTCTGAACATTGAATAGCCTCATTGTAATGTAGATCCAAGTTGCACTATCCCAATTATGTGTTTTGCTGTGTACTTGTAAATAGAATAAATTGTGCTGTGCTATGATCATCGTACATGTGCCACATTGTATTAGAGTTAAAAGAAAATCTCCATTTTTTCTCCTATTTTAAATTTATATAGTTATTTTAGTGTAATAATAATGTTTTTTCTATTGTATATGATGATGTTAATTATGTGTTAATGATTAAACGTAACACCATTGATGAGATAAATGATTAACACTGATTACTGATAGTTTTATTTTTAATGAACATGTAGCTACACTCGATAACAAGTCAGAGAGTAGAAAAAAAATGACAGAGAGAAAAAGATGTCGGCATGTCAACGTGAGTTCTAATGTAAAGGCGCCAAAATGCAAATTACTTATTTAACAACCATACCTATAATCCTCGAAGAGGTAGACAGAAGGATGTAATACACCTTCATCATTACACCTACACTTTCACATTAACGTGGCAATATGGAATAGGTGGTGAAACTATTGCCAAACATCGTATTTAAAAAAATATTTTAACATATTGTTAGCATAAACCCTTATATACCAATGAAAGTGAGCAGATCTACGAATTTTATGCCCCTTCTATAAATCAAAATGGGTGAATAAAAAAAAAATTTAAAGCACGACATGTGTAGATACATAATTACTTATCGGTACCTTAATAACATCATATACAATTTCAAGCATACTGAAACTTGCCTGCCCCAAGCTAGTGATAAGTGAAAGGCGATGGTCGTATTTTTAATAAATAGAAGAGCTGTTTCATTTCAGTATTTAATCCAAGATGGCGGAAGCGCATTCCGCTGTGGCGTTTTCGTTCGCGATAACGCACGATGGTTGGGACGTCAATTTCGACCGGGAGGTTCTTTACTTGGTTTGGGAATCCGGTCTTCGTTCGTGGAAGAAGCGGCTAGCGAGATTCAGGGTAAGTTCAACGTACTTGCCTGCTTAAGACTTTTAGGTTTTTGAACAACGAACAAAACTTTTACATTGCCTTACGACAAGGAACCGCAACTATTAATGCAGATACAATTAATTGAAGGTGTTATCGTACTAATTTGTCAATTATCAGAAGTGGGCGGGTAATTATTTAATTCGTTTCGGTGACTGCGTATCCTTCGAATATAGCATTTTCATACAATAGAAACGTCTAATTCATGTTCAAAAGTAAAAAAAAACCGAACTACATAGCACCTTCATCCACTCATTCTTTAATTATGTCAACTATATAACGCCACATAAAATTAATATTTTCATAGTACCAGCTGATATGATTAATTAAAAAATAATAAACTATTTTATTCATTTCAAGTATTATAAGTATTATTCATTGTTGTTTCCTATTTTTTGATGATTTTCTTTGCACATAAAATACATTGTGAATATAATTAGCAACTTAGACGACGTCGCGGGTAACAGTTGGTCATTAATAAAATCAACAATTTAAGACGGAAGGAATAAAATAATATCTATAAGTAATTATAAACAATATTGGTGGGAAAAAACAGCTTATTCAAAATTATGCGTAATTTTCGCTAATTAAACGACTACTTGATTTGAGGTACAAACTTCACACGTAGTAGTCTGTAACAGCTCGCTCCATTATCTCTGTTATATATGGTACCAAAAAGAACATTCTTTGCGGAACATCGAAGATAATTACGAGACATACTACGAAACTCATTCCAATGAACGACGTTCGCGTATTCCATGTGTAGAATGTATCAAGTAAATTGACACTAGCAAAGGACATCTGCGATTGTTAGCCAATTCAGTAAACAGACTAGTTATTAACCTTTTCAAAATCGTTTGCATTGAAATTCTTAGGAATTTAAATATCAAACGTTCCATTTTTAAAGTTATCATAAATAGTAAACTATACATATGCGATGTATTAAATATTTTTTATCTTCAAAAAATAATTCTCTCTCGGTTTTATTATTTGTTAGATGCGGCTGCCAATGATTACTGTGCCAGACATGTGTATAAAACTATGAATTCATTATCTTTCATGAACACCACGTATATATCGCCGTCTACAAATCTAAATACAATTCAACAGTCAACAATATCAACAGTCTGATAATTGTCAGACATGTACAATCGGTAAATTAATTGTTTACACAGACATGATCTATGTCTGTTATATTATATTGTGTTTATGTTTGAGTTGACTACAAGTCTGGCCTTGTGCGGCTAAATGACCAATGTGTTTATCATCAGTTCAGTAATACAACTCTGATTTTATAATTGTAACAAAACATATTTAACCCTTTTTATAGGATTAATCAAAGGATAAAAAATCTTTATGTTTTGCAAATTTAGTGTCATTCCGGCCCAACTTGTAAGCGTCGCCCATAACTCATTCTTATAAAATACGGCATAGGTCGTTTCGTTGCAAATTATTTTAATGTGTATACACATCTCGAGTGTTTTAGTTTTTAAAGTAAAGTAACTAAGGAGATTATCACACAGTGCCGCGCGCCGCCGCCGTTGGCGGTGCATGTTGCGTACCCTCGTATGAAATCCGTGAACACCTAACTCATGCATACCGCTTGACAGTACGGATGAGAGAATGCCTCTACTGCTCTAGCCTCTACCGCTCCGCATGGAGCAACTTGTAACGCGTTGCTTATGATATACCGTATTGATGCGGGAACGGTGCGGTACAGTATGATAAGGTACGGTAAGGTTGCTGTTGGCCGAAGCTGCTTCTTCGCGCACCGTTGCGAGGGGCGACCACCGCCAACCAACCCGGTGATAATCGCCTAAGGGGGGAAACCAGTTTAGACCGATCAAAAACTCGACTTTTTTTATTGCATTAATTGTTAGTGTAACTACTTAAGAATATGTGGTAAAAATTTTAAAGGAAAATTTGCATTATTCCTGATGCTATAAGCACTTAAGTGACCGCCTGTCGGTTCGGCACCGTAGCGCCCGGTATAGTTAAAACGGAGAGATCGCTCAGGGACCCTTTTTGGATCACCTGCCTAAATACCTTTGTACTACAGAACAACAGAGACAGGGAATTACAGCAGTTGTTCTTCCTTGACTCATTGTAGATTTTTCTCGAATGCTTACGATATTGCAAAAGAGCCTCGAGTTTGGTTAGTTCAGTTCCGGCTTTCCTACCGAGCTGTGTAAAAGTGTCAGCGTTTCCGAAAGGTTTTCGTGAATTTAATGAACGAGATTGTATACCACGTAAGATATCTTTTTATGGCAATCAACACACCAGAAGTCAGTCGAGTGTGAGTGAAGATGCTGCAAGTTCGAGCACAAAAAACTTTCCGACTGCAACGAGTGAGAATGTGATCGTGAGTCCTATATATTGTTATAGGCTCATCGAATTTTTCACTGCTTTGTCGGAAATGTCGAGACTGTAAAAAGGAAGTGATATTTCAAGAAACTGGACAACGTGGCCTTCGTTTCAAGCTTATTGTCAATTGCCACGGTGGATCGAAACAAATCAATTCAGGTCCTTTAATCAACACTGGGTTTGAGAAAAATCTTAGGATCATATTTGTCATGCGGCTCTTAGGTGTTGGCAGACAAGGACTGGATTTATTTTGTGATTACATGGACATCGGCAATGGTGTATCTGAAGAAATTTACAACGGAATTTGTACCCACGCTGTTGCGAGAAGTATAAGAATTCTGCTGTATAGCTCGTCAAGAGGAGATGAAAGCCCAAAATGACGCGTACGAACTATCAGAGGGATTATTATATAGTGCTAGAATAGCTGATTAAACGGTAAGCAGTTTATATGATTAATTACTGCCTTGAAATTATCATTTTCGCTACATTTTATTTCAAACGCGTTTTTCTCAAAACGACTTTTTTCAACTGGTGGGCATTCTAGCTCAAAAAGTTATCTACCAATCTTTCTGAAATATTTTCAGAGTATTATTTATTCAATTCTAAAACATATGAACTTAATTCTGGGATTATATTATTATTAAAATAATTTCTTTTAAAAGCAAAATAGATGAAAAAATATGGTATAAAAAACGACATTGTGTTCAAGCGCCTCAAAAACATGCAATTTTCAAAATTTTTTCATCACAATTAGGTTCATATTCTTAAGAAACATGTTGTTAACGGTAAAAAAAATGTTGATTACAGAGAAAAACTGGAACTTCAAGAGTGCCCACCAGCAAGATACTCGGATGGCGATCGCCCATGGACAGCACGCTCTAATACCGCTATTTCCGACAGAAACAGCTTGAAAAATTTTTATAATGTACTTAAAAATATGAATAAAATACTCTCACAAGTTTAAACAATTTATGATTATTCCTTCCTTGTTCAAAAAATTCATGAAAAACACCAAAATTTCGGTCTTCTAAACTGGTTTCCCCTCTTAAAATACGACGTAGGTAACTATTATATGTTACATTTAGCCCTAACTAAAAGTCTAATAGTTTACAAAACCTTGACACGACTACAAATTCAATATAAATGTTTCTGGGTTACAAGCGCCGTTAAACAGGGGGAGCGGGCGGCGGGGAGAGAAAATAGATAACTGCCGTATCTTTTAACCCTTTTATCTGTTATAGCACACTTGAACCTGCATTAATGTTTAATGATTACGTGACAATAAGTTTTTGTATATATACATACATGATAAAATTACAATTATAAATATTATACATGTATTTATCGATAAAGAATGCGAAAGTAAAGATTTATCTGTACTGAATTTTATTTACGAGTCTCATAAGTAAATATTTTTTATATAACCCAACATCACGCCAGTAATACCCGAAGAAGTTTGCACAGGAGTGTGGTATACTTCTACGATTCATCGTTAAATTCTACGTCCCGATCGTTATTGCCATATATGGGATTATGGGGCATTAATCCAAACTGAGCTATTATTTGAAAATTCTACCTTAGAAAAATCCCATAGGCTTCCACCTGGGAATCGAAGCCAGGACCTCCCGATCACCGGTCCCGTTTGCAACCTCTCGGTCAACGAGGCTTTCGCCTCTTCCATCTCGACATAATTATGTCATACTGAAAAGTTCTCCAACCGCCAATAAATATCGCATCAAAATCGGTTCCGCCGTTTTGTGAATTAATGCTAAACACACACATACTAAAAATGTTGAATCTGGTGTATTGATTGATAATACACGTGTCTTGGGAGCATGCAAATCTATATATTAATACGTGAAGCGTAGACCTTTTGCTCCCTTGTTACGAACGGTGGGCGAACGGAAGAGTATGAGAGTTGGCACACTATAAAGTTCAGATGGGGGACCGTTGCAGAAAGATAATATTTTATGAAATAAAGCATTATAAATATCTTATTTTATCGAAAAACCACGTCACGCACACTGACTAAACACATGCTTACAAAACACTGTACGTACAAGTCAGTAGAGCTGGTGATAATAATATATCGATATAATTATTTAGAAATATCGATATTTATTACTAATATTTTGCTGAATGATATATGTGAAGATAGTTTGATACTGAAATGTAGATATCGAGGGTTTTAATTATTTTTAATATCTTTTTCCTAATTTTTAATCTCTTCACTTCAAAAAGTACTCTTTTGTTATAGTCTTCATTTCTTGGTTTTGTTGTATGTAGCTTAGTATTGTCTCTGACGATAACCTCAACATTCAAACTTGAAATTTAAGTGAATTGCGGTCGAATTTCAACCAGTAGGCGGCCACTAGTATCAATAAAATATATAAAAAAAGATTACATCTGAAGTAAAGGAAATCACCTAAAGTGTATTTATGTGTTTTGGTATAGAGGTCAATTCGCGGCGCACAGGTTGTAACAATACAGCACGAAATAAGTGCCTACCCCGTAATGGACCCGGTGTAAAGATATGTATGTATGTATGTATGTATGTAGAAATGTCAACTTAACTTCTTCATTTTTATGGGAATCATCCCCACGAGTACATTTCGATTGCAACATGTAGTCAAAATTAATGTATCTCTTTTAAAGATCTCGTAAACACATCGCTTGGGATCGTGTTACAATAATGGAACGAGTTGGTACCTATATCCATGTTACACGTCTCCCTTTGTAACCATTCTTCTCTGTAGATCAATATTTTGAACTCGTCTCAACAAAAGTTTTTAGTGATCGTTTCATTATCACTTTGTCTGGGTCGAGGAACAGGCTAAAATCCACACGGTCATGTGGCTGATGAAAATCCAGGCAAGAATTTTGTTTGTCATCCCTGTGATACCTCTGTAACGGTGAATTATAACGCAAATAGTTAATTGCAGAAACACTTTCTTTTACTTTCTTTTTTGTTTAATACGTTTTTTTTTCTCGAATATTCTCGTACGGCGTCTATAAAAATGTTTTATTTAAATACTCACAAATAAATAAATATATTAAGTTAAAAATTATTTGTAAACATAACAGTGTGATTTAGTGCTAGGTCTACAATAGAAATGTGAATTGTTAATTATTCGATGTAGCCCCATAAATATACCTGCAAATCTTGGCTTTGTTTGGAAAATGAGTATGTGCGTGCGGTGTCAACAGGCATTTGTCTATTTGTGTGAAGAGATAGGTATGTACACATTAATTAATATTATTATACCAAGGTGTTGTATCTTATAGATCGTTTACACTGCTTTTCACGTCAATTGTTCAGCGACATAACGATAACGCTAATTATATTATTGCGTGTACCATGACATATATCATTCCCGTTTTACATGTTTTGCAATTAATTTAATGTCAGACGAAATTTAAGAGAAGTGTTTTTTTTTTTGAACGGCTCGCCAGATCCCTTACAGGGTAGGCAGAGAGTACCGAGTGCCAAATATAAATGTAAAGGAACAGGTATATGTTCCTTTACATTTATATTTAAGTAAATACATCCCTTAGCCTTACAAACTTGGCGTTGTTCTTCTGCATTAATCACTCTGCAAATAGACAGGCGTTGTTGTGTATTTATTAGAATGGATTCAAAATGTGTATTTTAATGCTACACTCGGTAAATTATCTGTTCCGTACCATTCGGATTATGCTAGGATAAAAATAACTAGCGTCGCGAGTTCGCTTCCTGTATATGAGTACGTTTAGTAAACCAAGCCCCAATGCCATCGAATTTATCCAATTAGGTCTCGGTAGTGGAGTAGGTTAGCAGATCATACCCTACTTCGTCGCGGTCACATTTTACTAAATCACATCTCTTTAAAATAAAGGCGATGTGCGTGTTATCTGTATTTAAAATAATAAAAATAGTACCGTAAATTACCCATACAAAATTCTTATTCATTAATAACACCCCAAAAAGCATGTGCCTAATAACACTTTTGTATAGTTGTGATTACGTCAATAATGTTACAATATTGTTTTTTTTTAATTTTCCTTTATACATTCGCTTGTTGATTTATTTGCGTCGTCATTTTGCTTTAACTATTTATCAATTTAGATTTATGTCGCCAATCGACTCCCCATGCTAGTCATGGGGAGTCGATTGGCGTAAATGGGAGTAAATTATATTAGGAATTTATGACACTATTAGCTTTTTAATGTCCACTTGTCTATTTAATCTATATCTATATAAGAGATTTCCACGTATATAGTCACTCATCACGATATCCCTGGAACCATAACGGTCTATTCACGATTAATTATCTTATAATTATTTCGGAGTTGTAGGAGCTATGAATTATCTTATCTTATAATTCATAGCTCCTACAACTACAACTTGGCCAGAATATTTCTTTTGGCATGTTTGAATTTACCACGAACTAATTTTATGATATTCCACCCCCGAGGGCTGTGCGGAGGCGTTAAAAATCGAAAAAATTTGTGTCTTATAATTCATAGCTCCTACAACTCCGAAACTTGGCCAGAATATTTCTTTTGGCATGTTTGAATTTACCACGAACCAATTTCATGATATTCCACCCCCCCGAGGGCTGTGCGGAGGCGTTAAAAATCAAAAAAAAAGTATCTTTTAATAGCTCCTACAATTCTGAAACTTGGCCAGAATATTTCTTTGTGGAATATCAGAAAATGTGGTTTCTTTTTAATTAATGCCCCACAATCTTTCTTGCGGGTGTAATTTCGTAATATTAGCTCATAATAAATTTTATGCGGGCAGAAAACAATGTTATATTTCTCGTACCTGCAGGCATATATTTAACGCCTTGCGAAGCGGACGGGGGACGTCTAGTACTGCCAATAAATCTTTACTATTATAAAACGTGGAGCCTAATTTACTGTCTAAATTACTAATTACTTCATTTAGTCATTTATTTTATTACTAATGGAGGTTAACGCTAAATTGTTTTTATTGCAATACCCGAGTGCATATAATTATTTATGTGACGTTTTATAAAAATATTTGTAAGATTCTATATTTAAGTAAAAAATTGTATGAAGGAAACCTTGTAATTTTTTTATTATAACTAATTCCGCAGGAGCTTATTGTATTACCTTATCACTAGTGTGCCTCGGTGGCAGTCAAAATGTATATTTATGGAACTTTTTTATCGAGTTTTAATTCACTGTATAACAATTTAGGAAATTTAAAGATCATAAACCATTATCCTCTTTCCTGTTACCCATTAATAATAATACTTTTATTAACTAATAATACTAAATGATACCGGCAGCGTAATTGGGGATCGGTTACAAGTGCGATTGGTAGCAGCGGTCATTTGAAAAAAAATTACTTGATGTACGTAACTAAAGCAACAAATATAAGTAAATTTATTTCCTTAACAGAACAGTGTCCACAATGGCGTCTATCCCGGACACCTGCAGTCCCTGTACGTCCTCTGGACGTTGCTGGTGGCCGCACACTTCGGGGGTTTCAACATACCCCTAGATTTAGTCAATAAGGCCTTGTCCATATTGCCCGGGTAAGTAATACTTTTACACTATTTTCCTAAAATTCAATAATAATTCATGACAATTACCTAAAGATATTGTCAATATACGAGTAGCCTATTTCATAAGCGATCGGACGAAAAGATTTAATAATGACTACAAACACTGAAACATACTTTAAACAGGTAATATGGTAGATATGTACATATTACAATTAATTATATTAAACATAATATATGTATTTGTCCATACTTAATTAAGTTCTGCTTGTGACTGCGTAAGTTATCCTAAAATAGTATTATTGTTAGTTATATGAGTACATATCCAGAAATTTATATACGCCTTTTGTCAGCTGTTAGGTAATCACAGTAAAGGCACCGCTTAATTGGAGATCTTAAGAATGTGTTAGGTGTACCAAGATATTATTATAAGGAGTATTAATATATGCTTTTAATTGGTTTCCATTATTTCTTTAATGTTTCTTTGTTGTCTGTTGCAGTACGTCGGCCATGTGGCAGGTGATTGCTTGTCTTTTGGCGGCTCTCACCATGTGGCTCTCGGTCATATTCTTCATGCGTTACCTACTGAAAATACTGCTCATGTACAAGGTAAAATTGATGGTTTATATATACACAGAAGTTAGGTTTTCTATTATCGTTTCAGATAGTATTACTTTATATATTAGTATTTTATATGATAATGTTTATTATGTAATAGAGCAAACTACCATAGGCGGTAGCTTTACTGTTATATCTATATAACTTTGCTGTATTCCGGCATGTAATAATATGTCTTGCTGTACCAAAATATGTTTTGCTATATTTGTTCACGTATTTTGATGACATAAGAAAGATATTTATATTATAGTTACATGTACGGTCAATCGAGCCTTACTAAATAAAATATATTGTAGTATATTATCACATCCCTTGCTGAAATATATATTACAGTCTAGTCTACGCTTACGTTGGATGGAACACGGAAGGTTCTAGTATATTTTAAGTACGAAGCGTTGATTGTTATAATATTATTTTGACTCCCGTTTTCAATTATTATTGTATTACAAATTTTACTTACAACCCGATATTATAATATGGCGAAATTGTAAAAGAGATTAAATATTTTCTTTTAATTGATAATTTAAAACCTTATGAACATATTCAATTAATTGTGCGCACGTAACACGGTTGGTTGGTAAACAGTTTCCCAAACTTGAACATAATTTCAAACTACATTGACCCGTTTCCCTATGCTTAATTTTGTTCAGCAAATTAATTTATGTACAGAACAGAACGTAGTCGCATACGTTGGGATATAAAAGCGAATACAATATGATCTTCACTTGATATTGTGAGATAGTTATGTAATTCTAGTTTCAGTTAGTTTGATGTATGTAGAGCGATATTTCAGTTTTGCAAACAGATAACGAATGTGATGCTCCTCGATTACACAGTGAGGGATCTGACGTAACGAATTTATAAAATAATAATAAGCTACTTATGATAGATGTAACTACTACATATTGCATTAGTCCTTCAATATATTCTTTGTTTAGAATGAATAATATAAATAATGTATCTATCTCGGCAATGAGATTGAAAAGTCACATGTACGTATAATTCTACCGCCGAACAGCAGTGGTTTTATTGGTTGATATTAATAAGAGTGGCTAACAGACAGCATACTAGGGAACTTGCGATTGAGCTGCGACTGTCCTACCGTACAATTATAGGCCTGTAAGGTCGTATTCATGGTTCAATGTGGTTATGTGTGTAGGCTTACAAGACTTACTAATATTATGTTCTCAAGAGGTCTCCATGTTCATCGGCTGCATCACATCAATCTTAAACATTAAAAAAAGTGTTCTTTAATGTAAACAAGGTTGGCGTTTTGATTACTGACGTTCTCTTCCAGGGTTGGATGTATGAAAGTCGTGCGCCCGGTTCCAAGATATCATTGAAATCGATGCTCTGGGTCAGCGTGGTGAAGGTGTTGTCGGGATGGAACAAGCCCAGGCTGTACAGCTTCCAGGGATCCTTGCCTCGGCTCCCATTGCCAGCTGTCAAAGACACTATGAATCGGGTAATTGTTCATTTGTAGCTTTAGATTTTATAAATATTATTTTGAGACTATCGTATTTTCAATGCTCTTTATACTCGCTTGGAATTTACGTCGGTCTGAAAGAGCCTAAAGACTGGATCATCTTCACCATTCATTTACTTACGGAGGCACCGTTAGAATAACACACAATCTCGCATTAATTATATAATATACAATAGTAACTAGAAATAGCCATACATGTCAATGACAAGTGGATTACCACTTACCGGTATGACATGTCAATGTCATATAAAAATACCAAGATTCCATTGCCATGTCGTGTCAGGGTCACTGTCTAAGATCTAGCAGTTATGTTTTCATTGATGTTGATAAAATTGTTAAGTTGAAAAAGAAGAGGTAAATCAAGTGTCACCTGTCTTAGTCCTTTTAGAATTATAGAAGACTATCTAATGAATGTATGGTCTGTCTTATTCTCGTGCAGTCCAATTTGACAAACATATTGCTCTTATATCATTGAACACTATTGTCTGTTCATTGAAACATTTTATATTTCAATATCGACAGTGTCGATAGCTGCTTTTTTACGTAATAGCTGCTGCTATGCTGCTGCTGATAGCTGCTGTATTACGTAAAAACTGATTTACACGCGGGCGAAGCCGCGGGCACAGCTAGTTCTAAAATAAATTATTGGTCATTTTAAAATAGCAATTATATAGGTAAATATATACTTACTCATTTTACACCAATGATAAAAACAATATGTACCTATCTTCTATACGTTAAAATGGATTAATATTAAAATATGTAAATCAGACAACAAAATGTACCTATAACGAAACATGATGCTATATTATCTAGTGTATAGATCTGACCTTGAAGGGCAACATTATCGACTCGTGGCCCGTTGGTCTGTTTGCCGGTCTTAATAAAAATGTCGCTGTTGACAATATAATTTATTGAAAATATTGAATATTAAGTTATTCCTTCTTGTATGTGATGTTTTGTATATCGTATATAAAAAAACACGACAGCTATAGATATAGATATTTGGCACTCGATGCTATCTACCTACCTCGTAAAGAAAAGGTTCTTTACTAGGGCGTGATGGTATAATATAATAGTCCTAATTTGGAAAATAGAAATATATGCCACTCAATAGGGACCTGATCAACATTGTTATTATTTAAAACATACAAAATATAAAATAGCTGATATATAATTAAATAATTATATTAGAACCACTTTACGATTTATATATTTTTGTCACATTTCCAGTACTTAGTCAGCGTGCGCCCTCTTCTGGATGATGAAAACTATAAGAGAGTTCAGAAGTTGGCCAAGGAGTTTGAAGAGACGATCGCAGTGAAGTTACAGAGATATCTCGTTTTGAAGTCTTGGTAATTTTGATTTTATCATATTGACGTTAGTAAATGCTCTCTGCTTACCCTTTAAGGGATTAGACGTTTAGATGCAATCTAATTATAATGTGAGTAAATAATGTACAATGTAGAACTAAATTACTAAAGTACTGTAGTACTAAATTAGACCTGCTCTTGTATTATTAATGTACAAACATAATTATGTTAATGCCAGGTGGGGGACTAGGAAACTCTTTTTTTTAATAAAAAAAGAGTTTATAAAAAGTATTATGATGTACACAGAAAATAATAATTAAAACGATGGGCAGCCTTAAGGCTTAAAAGCGAAGGCTTTTGTTCCAGGCAACCCCAGTATATACGTAGGATCAAACGATTGAAATTGTGAAAAATGCTAACAAATCGTGAAATTACTGTAGAAATTTGTAGTGCTTTTGTATTAAGTCCAATTAAATATTATACAAAGACTACAGAACAAGAATTTATCCAATAAGAACGAGAACCGCCAGATGAAACACTTGCAGTGTAACTTTCGAATAGGTAAATAATATTTTTATTTGTAGCAAATAATTATTTATATATTCAACCGTTGATAATAATCTTTTGAATTAAGGAGAATGAAACATACATGTGAATATGCATTTATATACTTTACTTTATATATATACTTTTACTTAGCGCACAATTATTTATTTATCTTAGATGGGAATTGAAACCACGACCCGCCAGGTTTTTAATCAGATTCACTAATCAATAGACCAACGAGCCAGTCCCACATATCGAGGCCACAAACGCCTGATCCAAGATAAAACGAAATTTTAGAAATGATTTCCCTACTTTTATCTCTGATATACAATTATAATCTCGCTTAATTCACGCCGATAATTAAATCCTCTATTCTTATATAGGAACAATTAATATTCAAAATGATTATGATTAGACGAATATTTATGGAAATTAGTGGTCCAGTTGCTATCCAAATTCGACAGTCATTCATTATTTTTTTAAACGTAAAAAAAACCTAACTTCCCGCCTGTTATTCCCGAAGAAGATTATTTTTATATTTCCAATTTTATTGATGTTCTTATGTCTTGATCGTTGGTCGTGTTGGTTGCTAGCGCGACTGTCGATAGGGAGGTCCTAGGTTCAAATTCCAGGGCAGGCAACTACTGGTCTTTTACTTATTAAAATTTTCTAGTAGTGGCTCCAGAGTCCAGAAATGTGTCCACAGTATGGCATTAGACTCACCAACTATTCCATAATGGAATGTGACCGTAACTGATGGAACGCGGTAGTGTACTACTCTCTTGTACCTAAATCTTCAGCGATTAGAGGCGTGAATGTGTGTACGTACACTTCTATAAAACTCACTTCTACGCTACGCTACTGATTGACAACCTACTGGTTATGTTTGACACTGTCATTTGAATATATTTGAATTTGAACGGAAATAATGGATGTTATATTTAATTCAATTTGTAACACAAGTTAAATTATTCCAGTCCGCCTTCTTGATGTAATTTTTGACTATACCATGTCTCACATTTCTGGTTGCAAGCAATATTCTTAAAAGGGGATACAAAGATTTATCTTTACGTATTAAAATATATAGATGTACACAGTATATTTTTATGCAAATAATATACTTGTTGAATTTGCATTGTTTGTGACATGGTCGTAATGCATTACAATTACGTCCTTGTATCGAAAATATTATTGATAACGGGTATTATAGATTTAAAATATTTATTACGTATGTTACCCAATACCTGTCTATATTTGTGTATGATTATCTTTCAGCAAATATATTAGTCGTTCTATATTTTATCGATTCTAATATTTCTTTTAGATTTTTGATCGCATATCAAAGGAAACTAATATTGGAAGACAAATGAATATTAAACATTTGCATGCGTTTGCATACGAAGCTAATGAATTTTCCAGTAATTTGTTGTAAAACACAAGTAATATTTTGTGCAATTATGAAAAAAAAACTTTCCATATTTAGCATTAACTATCTATATTTAACATTGACAATTAATTACAACTTTTTTTTCTTTTATTATGTTTTTCTGCTAATTGTTAGACACTGGCCATCCACAGCGCTGGTTAATCTAGTGAGGGACGAGCGATCGTATGTGTTGTCTCCGTCATACATTCATAACTGCACGCCAGCTCCCTCACGGGGTAGGCAAAGAGCAGAGAGTGCCTAATATCTATTTGTTTAGGTCCTCAATAAATATATAAACTGTTTAATTCTGCAGGTGGTCGAGCAACTATGTGTCCGATTGGTGGGAGGAGTATGTGTACCTCCGAGGTCGCTCTCCTCTCATGGTCAACTCTAACTTCTACGGGACGGACATCCTGCTGCGGCCGACCTCCATACAAGCGGCGCGTGCGAGCACCATCATACACTTCTGTCTCAAGTTCCGTCGACTCATTGAGAGACAAGAACTCGAACCGGTAAAGACTGTTCTACATTATAAAGTTTCAATTTTTTTTTATATTTTATTTATTCCATAAAAATATCAATTTTTGTCTCATCACCATGAGCTTCATTCAGTCTACTGCTGGGGATAGGGCAGCCTTAACATAGGATTTTGTCCACAGTCTCCACGCTGAGCACGGGTTTGTAAATATTAATATTTGTTTAAATTTCCTATCCTACAAGATGACTAAGAAGAAATAAACTCAGCTGTCTAATAGTGGGATAACACCATGGGACTAGTGATCGTGTTTAATACTCAATTAGTGTTTAGTACATGTATTGGTATTCCATTTTATCAAAACCATTAAGTTAATTTCTATCAAAAATTTTATTACCAGATAATGTTACAAAACATGGTGCCACTGTGCTCGTGGCAATACGAACGTCTGTTCAACACGGTGCGAGTGCCCGGCTTGGAAACGGACAAGATCGTCCACTATCAGGACTCCACCCACGTGACCGTGTACCACAAGGGGAAGTACTTCAAAGTCTTGGTGTACTCACGTGGGCGGCTGCTGAATCCTGCCGAAATACAGATGTAAATGAATATTATATACACAGACTTATAACTATTATGTAAACAATATGAGATATATTAATCAATTTTATAAAACGTAACATCATGCCTGTAACCCTCTAAGAGCGTAGTGGATTTCCATATTTCACTAATTATGTTTACGTCCCACTGTGCAATGAGATGTGTGTCTAATGACATGCACGGGCCACAGACCCAGACTCTGTTCCAATACAAGAAATATCTACTGCAAAATCTAGCTTAGAAAAACCCAATAGTACCTGAAATGGGATTTGAATAGAGGACCACTCGATCAGCAGTCGCTTGTTTACAACCACTCGACTAACGAAGTGCTGATTTCCTCACGCTGTTTTCTTTCACCGTTATAGATATTTAATTTCAAGTTTTTAATTACGTAGATGTAAGATTCTTATTTAATATGACCATAATGTAACAAAAAGCTAGACAAATATACGCGAGGCACTTTATTGTTTTGCAATATATTACCAATATATTACAATTCAAAAGAATCGCGTCCAAAATTCACTTGAGACTTGTTTAAGTTGTCGTGTAAACGAAAGATTTTTACGATACGTAACTGTAATGCAAAATCTGTTTGTTGTTATTAATTTTAATGGTTAGTCCACAGTCTGTTTGTATTACATTACATTTTGCAGTTTGATATTTGTGTATAAATAAAAAGGTAAAATATCAATTTGTAGCCAAATTCAGCAAATCTTGGACGACAAGTCCGAGCCGGCGGTGGGCGAGGAGCGAGTGGGCGCGCTTACGGCCGGCGAGCGCTCGCACTGGGCGCACGTGCGGCAGACCTGCTTCAACCGCGGCCACAACCGCACCTCCTTGCACTGCATCGAAAGGGCAGCCTTCAACGTGTGCCTTGGTAATAGAAGCAAATTTTATTTACTAATACTTTTATTTACTAATACAAATTCCACTGGACATAAGTCATCCCGGTTTTGCTCTCTCATAGCATGGCTGCCCATAAGCAATCAGCTCATTTTTCTATGTCTAGTCCAATTGTACCATACTGCGATCAACCACCGTCGGGCTTAGTCACCGCTTATGACACCCTGATATCATTGCAATAGGTAGGGGGATCTATTTTATCCCCTCCCCAACAGGGATCTAGTACTACTTAGTTGAGTACTATTTGTGCTTACCTAGCCATAATAATTTATTTGCATATTATGTACAGTAGAACGCTAATACTCACAAGTCTTACAAATTATACCTACATTAGCTGTTATAGCTGTCGAAAAAGCTCTGCAATGAAGTACACACTCAATTTCATTATTTTAATTAATTTAATTTTGGGTACTTATTGGCTAACATCTGTGTTAAAAACTTTTAAGTCATTATATGAATACCTTGATTCATAGATAACCATTCACCGTATTCATTCTTTTGTTATAGATGACATAGAATATGGTTTTGATGAGAATGATCCGGATAAGCTAGATCAGTATGGCAGGGTCCTCTTGCACGGCAGAGGATACGACCGCTGGTTCGATAAGTCCTTCAATCTGTGCTTCAGTACAAACGGATTCGTAAGTAAACCGTCTACTACAGAACAATGATTGTACAGAACATAACTTATTATAACTCCACAGAGATAGTGACTATCACCTCTATTTAATGTATGTCTGTGAAACGACTGCCTCGTTGGTCGTGTTGGTTGCAAGTGCGACTGGTGAACGGGAGGTCCCGGGATCGATTCCCGGGTCGAACACTACAAAAAAATCTTCTAATTAGAAATTTTCTATTAGAAAATCTAAATTAGAATTCTAGTAGTGGTTCGGAGTCCGGATATGTGCTCGATGCATGGCAATAGGCTCACCACCTATTTCATTGTGGGACTTAAACATAACTGATGAAACATGGGAGTGTTCTGCATTCCTCTGCCCACCTCTTTGAGGATTACAGGCGTGAAGTTACGTCTGTGGAACCAGATCTTTTGTCTATGGCTTTTGCTAAGCAGTGGTGGTATTTTTGAGTTTAAGTTTAAATGATAAAGAAAGCACTCTCATGGTAATCTGGCTGAATCTTCAGAGACAGCAATATGAATATAAATAAATTAAAAAAGAATTTCAGTTTTATTAGGAATTTAATATCTTTAAATAAATACTTGTACATATAGACACAAGTTTATTACTTGTATAATACAACTGAATATCACAGAACTATTGGTTCTTATTAGAATTCAACCTACAACCCATGCTCAAAAATCAGATTCACTAAACACGATCAGTGAATTGATGTACAACATATATATTTTATGAATATAATAATATTGTTTTTTTAATTCTATTTGATGTATTTTCATAATGATTCTTTTTGTTCAGGTCGGATTCAACACGGAACATACATGGTGAGTCATTTTTATATACACATTTATAATAACACAGCTTTTAAATGCATGTAACTTTTTGATTATGAAAAATATTTTGTAAATAAAATCTGCTGTTCAACTATTTTTGAACTTGAAAATATTCACAATTGTATAACACAACATTCATTCACTAGATAAAAACCTCCCCATGCATTTTAGCAATGTAAAGCGATTAACCTGCTATCACAGTCGTAATTCAAAAGTGAGGTCAACAAAATGTAATGTATTTATTATTAAACTTCTTATGATCGTGCTACAATCAGTTTTAACTGTATGTTTCCAATTTCTTATTAAATAGTAAACATACAAACCATTAAAGGAATAATACACATTGGCAAATAATTTACATTACTTTTATTCTGTTATACTGGAGTTTCGTCGTTGTTTCGTTGTTGGGTATCCGTTTAATTGCTTGTTTACTTAACATGTATTACATATTTTTGCAGGGCGGAC